>JAVCKT010030750.1:1721-12529 GCA_032273925.1 Rhynchotus rufescens | reverse complement strand
ATGTCATAAAAGGAGATTGCTTATTAGTCATCATATAAGGAAGATGAAGTGAAGGATTAACGGTCTCTTACATGTCTTTCATGAGAAGCTGTTGCATGAGTTCCAACACAACAAGGTCTGTGAAAGCCTCTGTGCTCAGCTCAAAAGCTGTTTTATGTTAGGATCGTTATGTGCTGTAGTTAAGCATTTTGTTAACGTTGATATTGACAGACAAAACATTTTTCAGGTAAGCACAAATGGTAAATATAGCACAGCTCTAAGAGTGTGGGAAATACAGTCATTAAGCTTTCTTAATAGGAGAAAAGGAGAACCATTATTTGCTGTCATTATGCACTGTTTGCTAATTATGCTCATCAGGTGATAAAAATGAATAAGTTAATTGAGTTTTTATTGTTCTGCCTGAAATCCTGAGAGAATATTAAGGAAGTAATTCTTCTCCTTTTGCTCCTCTCTTCTCTCTACCAAGAACATTGTACTTTAAGGATCAAAATATGAAGCTAACCTTAAATGCTGATTTCTTTTAATGCTGATTTCTTTTAATGCGTACTCTGCTGGCTTGAGTCCTAAATTTGCAAACATTTAAGTCACCTTAGAATAACTGTGGGCTATGTGTTACTGTAGCTAGCCTTCCGTTCTGTGTGACACTCTCATTCAGGCACAACTGTGAACCCTTCAGGCCAGGCAATGAGATTCCCTTATGAGGGCTCAGACAGATGAAGGATTCGGGCTGGTCCTTGGCTTCCTGAAAAATGTTTTTACTGTTTCGAAATTTCTTTAGTCTGAGTCATCTGTTCAGGTTAATGTTCATAATGCGCAGCTTCAAAACCTCCCAATGACATGGGTCATATTATTTCTATTTTTCAAATGAAAAACTGTCACAGAAGATTTTATCCCCAAACTAGTGGGAGCTGCAGCAAAGCTCCTGCTCCAGCAAAGCACGTGACTGGTGGCTAGAAGTTAAGCATATTTCTTGGTTGACCTGGATGAAGGCCATAGATATTTGTGGTCACCTGGGAATCTTACAGCTGAGAGATATAAAACTAAGGACTGTCCTCTAGGTTGAGCTGCAAAGTCTCTTACTTTTCTTTATTGTTAGCAATAGAAAATGTCTCAGTGTCACCTGAGTGAGGTGCTTTTATCCTCCCTCAGATGCAGAAAGCCTCCTTGCAGCTGTGTTAGAGCGATCAACTCCTTAACTGCGAGTGCCGTGCCTTCGTGTACAAACTGCCCTTTTGCAGGGGATGGTAGTTACTGGTTTGGCTGCTGTGTTGTCTTCCTGTTAACTGGCATCAGGGGGGCCAGGTCCCTGGTTGCCAGAGGTTACCCTCTGAAGTGGCAGGTTGAGTGTTTGGCCTTTGGATACTTCGGGTCTGTTGCCAGTTTAGTCAGTGGAAGAGTTCTTAATATCACTGTCCTCACAGTTTTGCTGTTTCCCTATAATACTTTTCTAACCTCACATGAAATGCCAACTGGATCGGAAGATGCTGTTACTCAGTGTAGATCACTCTAACCTGTGTGACCCCAGTCAGGCTCGGCACTTGAGCACTGACCTACCTTTTTCTGCTCAAGTTTCCCTGTGACTAGAATGAGGACAAGAATTAGACATTTGTCTTCTAGAAGGGGAGTTATCAGAGTTCACTGCTGTGTTGGAGTTGCTTTGAGAGCCTCTAAGAATGGAATAGGTTGAAGTATAAACTTCATGAAATCCAGAGGCAAAAGCTGTAACCTCAGCTGGTTTAAATCAGGGTTGCTCTGTTGTGCAGCAGGACTTAGCAGCTGATTGCTGGAACGTCCAACCCACTTGATAGAGAATTGTGTCTTAAGTACTCCACTATTACTGTACTTTGATTAAGGAAATTCCAATTGGAAATGAAACGGAGATTACAGGACGTGGCCTATGCTGTACCAGAGAACATGTTATAGTGTTTGTTCAACTTAAAGAAAGCTACAAAAGTGTTTTCGTATGTTTTCATTCATTCAACTGTAGAAGTACAAAGAGTGTTTATGGATGTAAAATAAAAAGAAACAAGACTTAGAGGAGTAGTTAATTCTCATGAGTTTTTTGGTTTTATTTACAGAACAAATTTGCATTTAGCCGGATGATGCTTGGAATTTTTTCCATGTATTAAAATGTCAATTCCAAATCACAAATGCATATTGGAGTAAGAAAATACAGTGCTTTTTTCTTAATGATTTTTCATTTTGTGGTTGAGCTAAGTATCTATATGGGTTGAAATCTATAATTCCCAGAACTGATAGACAATTCAAAAGGCTTAGCGGACTTCATGCATCACTTGGTATTGAAACTGTATATCTAGAAGAAAACTAATATATTGATCTTAGAAGGCCATTTACTGCTATTTCAAATAAACTCATTGCTTATAAGTCTCTAGAGTATGTAATTTTGACAAATTGACAATTAAAAAGGAAGCATGATCCCTTATGATCCCTTGGGTACTTTTTTTTTTAAAGGCCATTTTCAGATCGTCTCTGAATTTGATATAGAGGTACATAGGAGTCTCATGGAACCTCTAAAGAAATACCTGCTTTTCCCATGGTTATACTTACTCCCCGTAGGATGCAACTACCTAGCCCTTCCAGAGGTCTCTATTTTTTGATCTGTATGTGTAACATAGGAAAAGAATAGCAGTAATTCTTCATGATTCACATAAACAATTATTTATTCAGGACTGCACTTATGCCCCTGAAGAGTCATCATCCCATGCATCTAAATTACTGGACAGTTCTCATAGTACCTTGAGGGGCAAAAAACAGGAGGGCATTTTTGTTTCTCTAAAGTATTAAAATCTGGTATATACCAAAGTCACTTGCCTTGGTGGTGAGATATTGAAACTCCATATAACAGGTACACATCACAAGGAGAATTTTTAAAGCTTGAAAAACTCTGAAAGCTGTGATAAATAGTAAAGTACCAACCATAATTTCAGACTTTGGAAATTTAAACATACTACTCGATCAGATGTTATTAGTTCAACTAGAGATAACTAGAGATAATAGAATAAAACTAGGTACAGGAAAATACAGGCAAAAACTGGTGAATGTTTTCTCAGAGAGCTTTAATAAAGAAAGCATTCCTAGGGAAATTCTGGAAGGTGCCTTCTTCGATACTTAAAAATGTTATAGACAACATATTAATAAATTTGACTCCTTGAAGATAACCCAGATGGTCTGTCCTGTCTCAGGGTTGTTTGGCTTTGTAGTAAGTTGTTATTGTTTGAAATACTTGATGGGAGGATGTCAGGAGGGGCCAGAGTGTTTTCAGTGGTGCCCCGTGACAAAAGGAGAGACAATACCATTAAACACAAGAAAACTCTTCTTCACTGTGAAGGTGGTTGAAACCTGGCACAGGTTGCACACAGAAGTTGTGGAGTCTCCATCCTTGGAGATACTGAAAACTTGACTGCATTGAGCCCTGGACAACCTGCTGTAGTTGCCCCTGCTTGAGCGAGAGGCTGACTACTTTATCCTCAGAGGTCCCTTACAACTCCATCTATTCCTTGATTCTGATTTTGAAAGAATGATCCTGGAGAAATATTTACTTAAGAAAAGCTTTGGATATTGCTTGTATTCAAAGAGCTATACTTAAAGTCATTGAGGAATGGTGAGGCAAAAATGGCAGGTGGAAGATTGAGGAGGAAAGAACCTGATTTCCCCAGATCTGTATGTGATAGCCTACAGGGCAGATGTCCAGTACCACACTGGGACATCTCTGGCTGGGGTGAAGGGAAAGAGAATTCTCAAGTTAAAGCTTTTTCTGCCAGTAGGACTTCTAAAAATGTGGCTTAATAGCAATCATGCTCAAATCCTGCCATAACTAAGCAATCTTCCACTAATATGATTCAATGAACCACCCATCATCTCTGGCAGACAGCGAACTTGAAATGAGGGAATCTGGAGAGCCTAAAAGGCATAAGTGGTTCCCTGTTATAAACTTCACAGCTCTAAAGTGGAAGATCGGGATCAATCATTAGTAAGATAACCTAGGACAGGAGCCAATCTATAGTCACTGCTTTCTTGATGGAAGATGATGCTCTTCTGCAGTAAAGCATGTGTAAGACAGCAGCAAATGTTGGGCAGTTCTAAAAAGCCAATCTTCAGAAAAGGGCTTGAATGCTTTATTACCTTTAAGCATACACTTGCATGCTTGCCTAAAAAAGATGTTTCTCTGGACTGGAAAAAACATCCTCTAGTGTTGTCTGAGATGGAAAATATTAGACTAATTATGCTAGTTGATTTGCAGACACAGCAGAAAACATTTGACCTGTGAGGGACACTTAGTTCACCCCTATTCTATCATAGACTATAGAGGAGTCCTATTAATTATTTCCTAGAAAATCTCACCATCATGAAATGTCTGTTTGCCTGAGTTCTCTAGCACAGTGAGCGCCTTTCTCCACCACCACCCACAGGAAATTTTCATTAATTTATGTACACTGATTTCCCACTGAAGTGTAACTTAATCTTATTAATTCCTGAAGGGAATTATGTTTAGTTCCATGTGGACAATACAGCATATACATCCCATTTTTCTTTTCAGAGGGATTGATGAAAGAGAAAAATAGGAGATTTTAGGGAGAAAAGAAAGATTTTTAAGGGATATACACAGAAAAGAAGGATTTGGTTTTCTTTTTTCTTCTGTTTGATATATTTTCTCACGTTTGTTTTTATTTATGTTGATATTTATAATTATCCTCTTGGTGGGTGAGGAAAGCAGCTCTCCAGAATTAAAAACATTGATACTGTGATATATACTCTCTGAGGGAACTTTCTCAGTTACATCAGTAAAAATTAGGTGGTGGAAAGCAAGCTGTTAGGAGAGGAGTACATACGTGTACATTCTATAGCTTAAAATATTGTTCACTCTCTATCCTTCTAACATGCGCAGTTAAATCATACAGGCAGATAAACCTGCCATGGGGCGTCTTGATGGAGAGAACAAGCAACACCTACAGGTAAAAGCAGAATATATCAATCTCCAGGTCAGAGAGTGTCAGAACTGTGACCAGAACTCGTGTCAGAACTGTGACCAGAACTTGCGCCTCCTCATCCTTACTTCCAAGCTGAGACAGTTGGTCTTCTTTGGGAAGGCTTCCCTAGGTGCTTGTGGTGGATGGGACCTCCTTTAGAGTGACCAGGCTTTTCTTCTGGAAAAGACAGAGAGAGGTAATTTGGAAAAGCCTGTTTGGCACATGATGCAGTGATGAAGGATGTGGCTGATTTGCCCTTCCCCAAGCAGCCTAGAGAATCCTGCCTCTGAGAAAGTGTAGCCTTGGTGTGTTTGATTAGAGTAGGTCTTGTGTGGTAAATAATGGCATAAGGTTATTTTTCACATTACTTGCTTTGTCACACTTGTGGTTGTTTAATATAAGCTGAAGAAAGGTATTTCCCAAAAATCTGTGAATGCATATTAAATATGCATGACCCAAAATCTCAATTGCCTTGCAACGTACACATTTACAAAACACACATTTTGGAACTGAAAAACAAAAAAAAACGGCTACATCTCTTGGATCACTTTGAGCCAAGGTGTCAAGTAATATAAAAATCTCTGAGTGACATACCAGCTATCAGCTGGGTAGGTTGGGAAGGTCAGTGTAGATACAAGTGCTGAAGCACTTTTTGAAAATGAGTTTTGAGAGAGCTGATATAAAGATGGTGCCAAGCTCCTTGGCAAATTGTTGGTTGTAAATTGCTTGCAAATGTAATTCTGCTTTGTGTTTAGGAATTATCTGCAAGCGGAGTCCAAATTTTATATGTTTTCTCATCAGCAACATTAGGATGGGAACTCATTTTATCAGTCTATTTTGGAAACTATCCTTGCATGTGCAGAGTTCATTAACTGTTAATTCTTAATGTGCAGCCAGCCAGGGAGGTCATGTGATGGTGCAGATAACGTTTATCCTTCCTTGTTGGAGCACTAACATTTTGCCAAGTCACAGTGAAAAAAAATTCAAGGAGACAGATATATTTGCAAAAATACACTGTAACACTTTCATTTTTGTGGTGGACAAATGTAACCTGTGTGAATACTACAGTAAAATAACTGAAAGGTATAATCTTAAAGAACAACATCAAAGAAGGAGTTTTTATTCAATTGCTCAGTTGAATTTTTCTATCTCTGTAGTAGCTAACTGCTTATATGTTGGGCTCTACAGGAGACGCATGCAGTTCTAACACATGGATGGTTTGGTATTTTAGCCCAGAGAAAAGCATGGTTTGAGTCAAAACTTCTTTTTTTTCCAACTCTGTATTTATTTCCAATGTACATTGGATGCCTAAAAGCAAGGGAAGCCAAAGCAGCAGTGGGTGTGAGATAGGAGGGTGAAGAGAGTAAAGTCCTGACCTCTCTGAATGCTGTGGCCTCTATAGGATCATATTTTCATTTGAAACTTGTTTTATCAGCATTGACAGATGGCTCGTATCATCTAATAGGCATTCGTACGTCCAAAACACGCATCATATGTAAGAACAAACTTACTGAAAAACCTTTACAGGATCAGACTCTAAATTAAAAACCTAATTTTAAGAACAAACTATAAGAATGTTCTCCCAGATCTTTGATTTTTCCTTTGGCTTGCAGACTCCAGTGAGCTAGGCCTGAAGTTCTGATCTGCATTTACATGAGGAGTTTAAGTTTTGTGTTTCATTATCAAAAGTAACTATTTGTGATTTGGCTATACTAATTTCTTTCTAAACCCAATTTCTTTTTAAAGAATCACAAAACTCAAAATGCCCTAATAGAGTGCAACAATTAGATTTTCTAAAATAAGAAGCTGGTTTTGATTTGGTAGGAGTGCAAACCTGTCTCAAGCTACTAACTTTTAATTTACTGGTATTCTTAGCAGTCAAAAATGATTGAAGAAGGCTTGGTTAGAGAAAAATGAAAAAATAATTTGCTTCATCCTAAAATATCTCTCAGAGGATTTAGCTTTTTGTGGAGAAAATACACAATATTAAAAGAGATGGATTTGCCTTTGAAAAAATTAATAATACATTTTAAGATATAATTTGCAATTCTGCTGTTTTATTTACCGTAAGGAATTACAAAACCCTAAAGAACTCAGCGAAAGCTAAACAGTGTGTGCGTGTGTGTGTGTGTGTGTGTGTGTGTCTGCGTAAGGGAGAAGAAATAGGAAAGGGAAGGGGGAGACAGCCCAAGCAGAGAAGTAGAAAATGTTTTGATGGATCTAATTTAATGTTGTACTGTGTTCTTATATCGAAGTTCATTTACAAGTGCTGACACTTTGCTGTGAAAAGGCACGAATGTAGGTCTGCCACAAATGAGAAGAATATTTTTAACGAACTTTAGCTGTTGGATTCTAATTTGTTAAAACAAACAATAGCTTACTGCATTACAGTTGAATGCAAAGATATTACTGTACTCAGCTAAAATCAAATAATCTTTTAGTTTCTATTCTCTCCAGACTAAACTAAACAGTAGTGTCACAAAATGACAAATTACAGGATGAGCATAAGAGCAATGCCTTCAAAAATACAATAGTTATACAAGCCATCTATTGTTAATGAAGAATATAATGCAATTTGTCTGTCTGTAATACAATTATGCAAATCAAAGATGGAACTATCCTGAAATCTCTCTACATTCCAAGTGATTAAAATGAGATAATTTATCAAAAAGAATATTACTGATCATGTTTATGTGTTGCACATTAATCCTATTACAATAATATATCTTTCTACTAATGTAATGGATTTGTGCAATCTAACAGAAAATGACTTTTATACTACCCACAATTACAAAAATATCCAAAGCATATCCATCGCCACATAATAGCATATGTCTAAGACTGTGCAATAAACCTATTAAAACAAACAAAGCTTATGAATGTAACCTTCATACCAATAAAGACAATGCTAAATTCAATTTTATTGCTCTCATTATTTCTACAACTTCATATATAATAAACATTGTGAGTAAATTACTTTAACCTTCTTTAAAAGAAAGTCTTATAAAAGTGTAATACAAAAATGGAGTTTATGCTATTTGAAAATTCGTTAAATGAATATCAGGTATGTAGAACATGTGACAAAATCTTCTAAACCACCATTTAAGGTGCAGTCCATGCACTTTCAGTCCAAGAGGTCTCTAAATCTTGGGCAATCTGACAGATGTTTTCATTTTAGGACAAGTCAATCTTCAAAGTAGCAGCATCTTTTGAAAAATTCCTGTTACATGCAGTGAGGCATGTGGAAATGTCATGAACACAAGAACCTTTTTCCCTCTGCATGGAAATATAATAGAAAGCTTTAAAAATGCACAGGCAAAGCTACACTCAGAGAAGTTCATGGTTCTATCTTGAAAGATCTATCTAGAAAATGCAGAGGAGAGGGCAGCATGTTCAACTTTATATCCATTGTACATATATATTATAATGCAGTCACTGGTTATATGATTGCATGCTCTAGAAACATTGTGCTAATACACATTTTCTGCACTGGAATTTGCACAAATGGATTTTCAAATAACATTTATTCCTATTATGGTCTATTTACACTATTTTCATTTTTAGAGTTCAGCCCATCTTTATCAGCCTAGGCTTGCTGCACTGTTTTTTTCATCCCTAAAGTACTTCATTAGCTTTCTGAGCGCACACTTGCAATGCACTGTGCATTTTTCCTTCTAGTAGCTAAGCTTTTTGTAGCTGCAGCTCAGATACTGAGTTTGTTAACAACAAAACTCACAGACCTGCGTACATCTCTTGCTAACCCCTTGCTGACCCTCCCCAACATGTAAAACAGACTTTTTGATCCAGGTTAAAATTTATTTCTTTTTCTTTGACAGAATTCCCCTTCTTCTTCTTCTTAAGCCTGTATATTCTGTATGTCAAAGCAAGAATATTAGAAAAAAAACGGTATAAGAAAAGAGAAAAGGCGTGATTCTCACGTACACTGTGTCTGTATGCGGTGATCTTGGCCTACGTTAGATTCAAATGTAACTGCCAATGCTTTGTATTTATATTGGCTGTCCTGTTACTCTTTCATCCACACATCTGGGGTTATATACACTAGCCTTAGTTGTAATGTAAGTATGAAATGTGGACTAATTCTCTAAAACATGGGCTATTTGGGGTGAAAGCATGTTCAGCCGTACATGGAATAGCTGGCTTCGGTCGCTTGAAACTCACCTTTGCTCTCCAACTCCATCTCTTTGCTCTCTTTTCCTTTCTTCTATATTTCCCCTTAGGTTTGGAGCAGAAAGTTTTGCAGAATGGAAGCATCTGACCTTAACTCAGCAGTTATTGGGAGTTGTTAGCATCAAATGCTTTTTCCTTGGAGAGCTAAAATGGTTTTTATGCTGCATTTTAGTAGATGTTGGTAAAAACAGACCTCTCTATGCTGGAGAACTTGACATAATTTACTAGATAGGATACTTTACTAAAGAAAACAGTGTATCTCATTAACTTTTCTGCAAAGCTATAAATCCTCTGTCCCTGTTGTAGTTACTGTATTATGTCCAAAAGGATTTGAATTCCCAAATTTTCTTTCTCTTCTGCATTGAGATTGGGATAACATGATCTCATGGGTGGAAATTCTCATTTCAAGACTTTCTGGCACAGGTCTCTTTCTGCTTTCAGATCTTGAGAACCCTCATTTTTATGAGGCATTTGTAATATCCGTGATTCTTTATCATGTGTCTAGGAGGATTAAAATATTTCTGAACAACTGCCTGTTTGTGAAGACTGTCCAATGCTAAATTAACAAAGTTCCTGCCATTTGCGAACGAAAACAAGGTGAGGAAAAGCCTGGTCTTGGTTAAACCTTGTCAGAGGCTGAACCCTCCTAGTCACACAATATTTGCACAGAGAGAGTTACTTGAAGGCAAGATGAGTTACCACTGTAGTTTCTTGTATGTCCCCCTGCCTTCGTTCTGTCCTCCTTTAAAACACACATCTACTCTAATACTACTGATAGATGATAAATATTTCTGCTTCTCAATTAAACATGATAATTAAATAGCTGTCCTTTCTCAGATGAGAACAGATCTAGAAAAATATTTGGGATTTACAGAATTTTTTACCTCTATATGTTCTGTCCAAGTATTAATTAGAGCAGCCCAGTGTAACATTACATTTGAAGAACCTTCTGTTTCATTTGTTGAAGAAGACATAATGTAGTGGTCCATAGAGGTGACCAGTATCTAAGTCCAGGATCTGAGGTTCTGTTACCAACAGTAACATAATGTAGTAATTGGGTGTCCCATACTAATTCCATACTAACTTATCTACATTTCTTGTCTTATTGAATTCCCATAAATCTGTACCTCTTTCTGTGTTTCATTTCCTAGAAAATGAGGGTTGATGCTGCCTTACTCCACAGATATGTTACAAAACTAGCCACATTATTTGTGAGATGATCAATTTGGACAATGGAGGAAGTCACTGAGGGAGCTAATTTTGATGTAACTTCCCTAGATGAGCTAGTGACGCGTTGCTGCATGTGCTAAACGGGCTGAGCTCTGGAGCTCTTTGTTGCTCATGTGAGTCTCCTTGAGCCGTGCTAGTGTGCGAACACATGCGCCGGAGACAGCAGTCCCAATTTTCCATACCTTCTAAGGAACTCAATTGGCAGAACTGTGTGACAAATCAGGGCAGATTAAAGTCAAGCCGGTCAAATTCCAGCAGCCCAATACTTGCAGAACAATCTGTGGCCTTGCAGGGCCAAAAAAAAAAAAAAAAAAAGGCAGAATTTGGAGCTTCCAAATTGCAGTACACAAAAGAAAGAAAAATCCTATGGTATTAAAGATGGAGAAGACTAATTTTTTAGCA
>JAVCKT010030749.1:0-18962 GCA_032273925.1 Rhynchotus rufescens | reverse complement strand
GCTCCCCGTCACCGGCGCCGCTCTGCGTTGCAGGCGCGGGCCCGTGGCCGCCTACGAGGACGACGCGCGGCAGCGGGTGAGCGCGGGGCCCCCCGGTCCCCCAGCACCCCGCGGGCCGCCCGCGCCGCCTCACGGGCCCTTCCCTGCCCTAGGGAGACGCGGCGCGGGAGGCGGCGGGAGGCGCCGGAGCGGCCCCCGCGGCGGCAGCGGCCGCCGGAGGTGCGTGTGAGCGCGGGGCCCCGGGGCAGAGCGGGTAAAGACGGGGCAGGGGCCCGGGGAGGCTGCTGGGCCCCAAGGCAAGCTCCCGTTAATCCATCAATTAAAGAATTGATAAATTAACCGATCAATCCATCAGCACGGCGTGAAAGGTGCCGCCTCTCAGCGCCCGTCTCGTTGCAGGTGCTGCTGCCGGCGCCCCCGGCCGCGCGCCGCTCTGGTCCGACTACCTGCGGGAGCCGCTGCACCCCCGCAGCGTCCTGCTGCTGCGGCACTTCAACCACGACGGGTGCGCGGGCCGGGCCGGGCCGGGCGCCGCCGCGGGAGCCGCCGCCGCGGGAGCCGTCACCGCCGCTCTCCTCTGCTCCGCAGGGCCGCCGGGCGCCTCCGCACCTTCGGGCAGGGCGAGAGGCTGCTGCAGGACGCGGCCTGTCTGGAGGAGCTGGACGACCGGCTGCATTTCTTTGTGGAGGAGTGCGACTATTTGCAGGTTGGGCGGCTGCTGCTTTCTGGCAGGAAAGCTGCTGGGTTAGGCTAGAGCTTAAGTGCTGTCCTGTTGCCGCAGGGGTTTCAAGTGCTGTGCGATCTGCACGATGGCTTTTCGGGGGTGGGAGCCAAGGTGACGGAACTGCTCCATGATGAGTATTCCCGAAAAGGAATCCTGACCTGGGGCCTGACTCCAGTCATTCAGAGGACAGAGGTAAGCAAAGAATAAGTAAAAGAACAAGCCTCTGTGGAATGCTCCTGCCTCTCCCCCGCTAGAGTGGTTCTTGCTTGCAGCTCAGGATGTTAATAGTCAGACTTGTTTCTCTTTACAGGTGTTGGAAAAGGATTTCTACAGACTGATGAACACAGCCCTGGCCATCGTCCATCTCTCCAGCCAGAGCTCGCTGTTTTGCCCCTTGACGCTCAACAGCAGTCTAGGGCTGAAGCCAGAGCCTCCCATCACATTTCCCTATATCAACTATGATGTATGTAGTATGTGCCAGTAGAGCCAGAAGCACCACAGACTGCAGTGGCTTTCAGCATTGGGCTTGAGCTTTGCCATGCTGCAAGCCTCCTGCAGCTCCCTTGAACCCACTGAACGTCGGCACTGTCGCCTCTTCCCTTGTCTCCCCCCTAGGCCTCGCTCGCCTACCACAGCAGCGCCATCCTGGCAGCCGCCCTCGACACCCTCACGGCTCCCTATCGCCTCTCCGCCTCCCCCTGCTCCATGCTGCACCTCGCTGAAGCGCTCAACTTCTCCGGGCGAAAGGTGAGCGCTTGGAGCGGAGCAGCCTCCATCCCAGCCCTGCCGCTCCAAGGACGAGACGGGGACGCAAGCGCGACCGTCCCGGGCCGTCATCGAGCCCCTGTCTGGCTGCAGGTTGTGGCTGCGCAGGCCGCTCTGCCCTTTCCCGTTGTGCACGGCCGCTCGCTCCGGGACACTTTGCGCGCCCAGCAGCAGGCCCTGCCCTGGAAGCCCCTGTCTTCAGGCGGAGAGCAACAGGTCAGCCGCTGTTTTGCTCAGTCTGTTGTGCTAAGAGGAATTTGCAAAGAAAAGCCTAGCAGGTAATCAGCATTTGAACTCTACTTTTCCCTTCAGAGCTCCGGCTCTTCTGACAATTATGATTTCTTAACAATCATTTTGGAATTCTAGGCACGATCCTTGTATTAAACGCAGTCAGATGAGTATTTGGAAAAAAAAAAGTGATTTTACTTGCCCCTGGTTTTATAGCAAAACAGTTCTCAAGCAGGCAAGTTAGCAGCATCTCTTCCTCATGCAGTTCCTGCCTCTCTCTCTAGCAGCTGTCCAGGAAAGCGGCCTGCTTCCGCACTCCAGGCAAGTGAGACAGAGGAGGAGATGCTGCAGCTTTACCTGCAAACGCTGTTTCCTGGGGCATTCAGGTGGGCAGCTTTTTTTTTTCCCCCCGCAACTTCACAGCTACAGAAGATGGAATAGTTACCTAAAATCCACTCTTCTGTCTTCCTTACAGCACATCACATGTGCTCGAGCAGCCCTGTCCTACCTTACCTCCGTATCCACAGTTCTTTTCCTCTCTCCTCACCAAACAAGGCCTCCTTTTGGAGGAACCTCTCAGCTCTTCCTCTGCAGGTAACGTGCACCTCTTAAGCTTAACTTGGCCAAAAAAACCCCTCACATCGGGCAGAAGGGTCCAAGGAGGCTGTTTCTCCCCACAGCTGTTGAAAGCATCCCCGTTGTCACGGCGCTGCAGTCTGCACCTGTTCTGCACACAGTCCTGCATGGTTTATACAAGGAGCTGCGCAGGTTGGACACGCGGCGCTGGGCCGGCTTCTTCGCCGCAGGAGTCGAAGAGGAGGATTTTCGGGAGGCCCTCCACGACCTCAGAACTCTAGCAGATTGCTATAAAACACATTTTGAAGACGATGAATCTGAAGATGAAACAGATTCAGACTAACTTATGTTTATTACTGGAGTGGAAAGAGCAAGATGAAGCTCACTTTTGAAATAAAGGGAATGGTTTTGAAGATGGGGCCCACTGCTACTTTCATTTCAACAAAATCCTACTAAAAAGAGTGGCTCAAGTCAGCTAGTTGTAGCTCTGTTAGAAAGGAAAGAAGCTTCTCCTTAAAGATATTCAAGTCTGTCTCTGTATTACTGTTTTTTTCTGCTTGTTTTTAACTTTGCAACCAAATGAACTCGCTTTACAGTGCTAGAAGGAGACTGCACAATAAATACAGGTTTCAGGTTGCAACTTTTCCCCACACACAACATGAGAGAAACTTGCAAAAACACACATATTGGCTCCACCAGAAAACAGACATCTTATTATACAATATTTACATTTTCTCCATTGCATGCACTGCAAAAGGCTGCTTGGTCAAGCTCAGGGTCCCCAAGTCTCACTTCCGTAACAAAGTTCCCCAGATAGCACGTTAACTCTTACAACTTGCTTCAATACTCTAGTTCAAAACAGATTTAGAACTGCAGCTGGTCACAAGTGTTTCAGGAAGGTGAAGCAGAAAAGGTGCTGTATGAAGTACCTGTGCAAATATTTTTCCCTTAACCTGCCTAGCAGCAAACTGGCAAACAGTTTGACCAAGGGAGTCAGTAGCTTATCAGAAGAACCTTAGTCATCTGGTTCTTCCTCAGAGAGCAGGAGATCTTTATCTGACAGCTGGTCAGTGTTGCTAGTGCTTGTTGCATCTTCCTCATCTTCAGAGCTTCCATCGCAAGACGTATGGAACAGCTTCATGAGCTCCCTGAACCTGTGGGATACCTGGAGGGCAGAGGAAACTGAAATGAGTCGCGGCCTAAAAGATGCTGCAAAAGGAAATTATTCCAGTATGACATTAGTGGGGAGAGGAAAAAAGTACTCCTATCACGACCAGAAAGGGAAACTCAAGAGCCAGTGTCGTGCTGATCAGCAGAAGTGGCCCCAGCCACAGCAGGGCCGGAGCCGTCTCGGCTCTCTGACGGGCGACAAAGCCCCTTACCTCGCTAGCCGTTTTGTTGCCCAGTTTCTGCGAGATGGCGTGGAAGGTTTCCACGTGGGCTCCTTTCTCCTGGCAGGTTGTGAGGATGACTCTGTCAGCCTCCCTGAAAGCGAGAAATGGCTGCTTAAAACACAGAGGGAAAACACCACCACTCTGACGAGCCTGTTTCAGAGAAAAGGTGACTCCATCACAGAGCGAGCCCCGCTGGCTGGTCTCACTGCTTCTCCTAAGAGGCAGCTCTAAGCAGAGCTGCAGCTCGTCTGCATTTTTTCCTCTTTCTCCCCCCACCCCGCTTATTGTAGAAAATAAGCCTGTTTCCTCCCCAGTCCGAAGTATTACAACAATTACACTGCCACAAGCATCTTCTGTCACCAAAGGCAATGCCAAATAACATGCTGAGATGCTGGGGAGGTCCACAAACCTGGTCCAGAGGACAACTTTCTCCCCTGTAGAGCTGACTTTGCTGTTCTTGGCACACACGGTGGCTTCGGTGACGCGCTGCTGTTGCTGCTCCTCTTCCCTTTGCCCCAGGGAGGCTCCCTGCACTGGGTACTCCAGCTCCTCGGAGCGCTCGTGCACCTGGCAATAGTCCTGTGTGTCCGACCTGGCTCTGCTCTCGGGAGGGCCTCCAGTGCAGCCCATAGCACCTGCTTCCGACAGGACGGGGGCAGCAGGGGACTGGAAGCAGCAGCTCTTGCCCGTCACTGCTTTTCTACCTGGGGGAACCCAGCTCTGCTGTTCTTTCCCTTCCGAAGGCAAAGGCGGTCGCTCGGATTCTCTCACGTCTAACTTTGAAGCGTGGCCCAAGACAGTAAACTCCTCTGAGGAGCTGGAATGAAGCCCTTCAGTCTGATATAAACTCCTTCCAGAAGACGAGCTAGGTCCTGTTAAATCTTTCGCCACAGCAGAAGACGACAGCGGATTCGCCCCCAGCCCAAGGGAAGCGTCTGCATCTCCCTGGGGCAGCTGGTTTAGTCCCTCACTGTCCCCTCCCACAGTGCAAGAGCCATCTTTGGTTTCCTGAGGTAGTTTTAGAGTAGCTTTTCGTAGGTCTGGCCACTCTCGGATCTCCTGATCCGAGCAAGAGCGGATCTCCTTTGCAGCACTCACACCAGCAGCGGCACCTCCTTCCCAAACATGGTTATCGGGCACCGCAGCTTTTTCGCAAGATGTGTATCTGCAGGAGACAACCCTTCCTTCCAGGGGAGCTCCTGGCAGAAAAACCAAACAAGTTTAAACTAGCTGTTAGTAGGGAAGACCAGGAAGTCCTGGTTTGCTTTCATTTTTTATAAACCAGTCTGGAGATGACTGATGCATCTGTGGGACTTTCACCAACCTGAAACCAGAGCATCCGCTTTCCGCGACACACTTTTTGTTCGGCTCTGGACATCCTCTCCCTCATCTCTGTTCTCCGAGCTCTCTTCCACAACTTCCTTGGATATTCCAGAACTCCTCCCTTCAGGCTGCAGACCTGACTCTTGCTGGGCAAGGCTCACAGCCAGCTCTTGAGAATCTTTGTTTTTATAAAATTTGCCATCACAGACCTGCAAACCAATATACAGACAAACAACTAGAGATGTGGTGCCTGTCCAAACTTTACACCTCAGCCTTTGCATCAAAGCTATCCCGACCGCAACTAATGCTTCAATTTGCCAACTTACTTGTGTTTATGGGACTATTTTTATTTTTGTGATTAACAGGCACAATTGTTTTCATATAGTGGCCACCAAGCTTCAAAGAGGGAGACAGTATTGGCAGCATTTAAGTTGCTTTTTGATACGTTTTCTTCCCCAGCGCATTGTGTTTTGCAGACAGGAGGCCCAAAGCTGGACAGACCATCGCAACACACAGTGGAACTTCTTGGCATGATTCACCAGGCCACCAACTTGACCTACCCACTAACCTTACTACTGCAATGGCTGCAGGTCCTCCTTTTGCTCTTCTTGAGCTTGAGATCGCTGCTCCCTTCGTGGCAGGAGCACGAACAGTCCTTCATCCCATCTACCCACTCAGCCTCCTGCAAAGAGACACACTCCAGCTGCCACATTTGCACTGTACACCAAGATGACACTGTCACATAACACTCAACGCCACACAGAACCAAAGCAATTGTGCTGCTAGCAAGCAAAGCACAACCAAAACATTTTAATGCCTTTCCTCAAATCCTTTTAGACTTCTCATGTCTCTCTGTACATGTACATTTATCCTCACAGATATGGATTTTGAGTCCTTATATACGGACTAACAAGATATCCCAGGCTCACCTTGTCTGTATTCTGGCCTCCAATCTCTTTCCTCTTCTTATTTTTTGAGGCCGCGTGCATCTTGGGCGGCTCATCCTCCTCTTCTACATCTGGCAGAGACACTTCTTCAAACCCATCAAACTGAAAGAAAACAAACTGGTTTTATCATGCTGGCTCTTCAGGAGGCATTAAAAATCCCGTGGGGAGAATCAAGTGCAGATCCAGGGCACCACAGGTTCCATCTTGTGAGTATACATGTAAAAGAATATGAAATGGTGCCCCAGCCTACCTGCAGCTATCCCATCCTGCCACCTTCTTCACTCTAGAAATGCAGCCTCACTACAAGTCCTCTAAACTGCGCTATTTCTAGGATCTCTGCTCTTTTCTTTCTTGGCTTGGAGAAACAATTACTCCACCTCATACTCCTTCTCTTCCGTCCAGTTGATCTCCTCAAAGTCTCCCATGCGGCTGGCTGAGGGGCGCAAGTGATCAAAGAAAACGGAGAACTCATCCTGCAAGTGGTCGTGTCCTTTCAACAGTTGCCACATCTGGGTCTTCAGCTGAAAGGGGAAGTCCAGAGGGAAGAGAATAAAATAAAGTCAGTCAGCGTTTTGTTGCATGTTGTCATATTCTTTTGGGGATGATTACTCAAGGCAAATGGAGCATCAAGGCTTATTAGAACTCTCCTGTGGAAGTACACTGCTACCATTTTACAACTGTTTTAGGATCAATTTCCTTATCAGAAGCTAGAATTTCACCTGCAAGTTGACAAAAACAGGTGAAAGTAGGAAAAATAAATGCAGATGCACAAAGGCCACTTAACTGTAAAGCCTCAGGAAGAGGCAGCTTCAATGATCCCCCATATCCTCCAGGGGAAAACGGGCTTGTACCGCACCCATGGTCTCAGAGAGCAGCATAAGGGAACAGAGAAAGCGGCCACTAACTGCCCTCTTGTGACTTCCCGAGCACGGGGGGACTCCTGGAGGCTGGGTTACCTCTGCAATCTCCTGGGGGAGGCAGTCTGCACAGCTCTGCAGGACCTTGATGATCTTTTGATGGTGGGCAGGATTTTCAGCAAAACAAATTTCCAGCTGCCTGAGAAACTTTCGGCTTTTTTCAAATGCCTGCTGCTCTTCAAACTGACCAAGAGAAAAAGATCCACATCTCAGGTCCGAGAATATATTTACAAGCATATCTAGTTAACTTAAGCTATAAAAAAGTATTACTTATTATTCCATTTTAACTACTAAAACAGGAGGGTAAGCAAATTATTTACCACCTTTTTTCCTTGCCCTAGGAAGAATTATTCCATTTTCTCCCACTCTCATAGCATCTACATTTGTCTGCTTGATCTCCTCCTTTCCTTCTACTTACCAGTCCACATTCCAGGGCTTGCTCTGGCAAAAGAAAGGCAGCAAAATCTGTGAGCAACTGCGGCCACTCGTGCAACAGCTTCTGTAGAGTGGAATAGAGGTCTACAGCTGTTCGTTTGTCAGTGCTTATCTCAAACTCATAGATAACACGAAGAAAGTCTTCATACTTTCCAGGAACATTCTGCAAGGCTTCCCGCACCTGTGAGGAGCGACAGGCTTTTATAAGACTATTTAATATTCAGGAAGAAAACCAAGTTAATTCAGTGATCTTCCCTCAATTCTTGCTACTCAGCATTTGCACCATGCTTTCAATTTTGTTGTGGCAACATAATCACTTCCTTAAGAGCTAAGTGGGGACTGCTCGTAAGATACAGGAACCAAATCTTAAGATGATCAAATTCTGAAATTAAAAAGGGCCTCAGGAGCTACGTGAAGAAGAGTTCTTGTCTTCTGGTCTGGCTCACCCTGGTCAGATAGGCTTGTGCAAACGCCAGATCCTTCTGCTCCCGCAGCGGATCTCTCTCCAGGATGTCTTCGTCGTACAGGAGGAGCAGCTTAGAGGTATCTTTGCTGGCACGAGTCCGCCCCCTCTTATTTCTGGTCCTGTGGGAGCTCCTGCTCTTCCCGGGGGCTTTCATGTTCTCTCCTGTGAAGAAGCACAGCATGGGTCGCACAGGTGGAGAGAGCATCACTAAGCTCAGGCACGTGAAGTGAAATTAAATCTGAACGC
Source organism: Rhynchotus rufescens (assembly GCA_032273925.1). NCBI lineage: Eukaryota > Metazoa > Chordata > Aves > Tinamiformes > Tinamidae > Rhynchotus > Rhynchotus rufescens. The sequence continues at coordinate 10,941 of JAVCKT010030749.1, read as the reverse complement.
AACTTCTGCCCAGTTTTGACTCTGATGAGGACGTTAGTTCGGTCTCCCCAGGCTTTCAATACAAAAGAAGCACAAAGAACCTACCTGGGGGCATTCTGTTGGCTTCCACTTGTGGGGCTGTCTTTGTCAACAAGAAGGCAGATTTGGGCTCCTCTGAGAGGTCTCCAGAGATTTCATCATCCTTCTGTGAACTCTCTATTCCTTCCCCTTCCTCCTCTTCTTCCTCCTCTGGCTCAGAGTTCTCTTCCTGAGAATTCTCCTCTTCAGAATCGCCTTCCTGGCTTAAACGTCTCTCTGTTGCAAGCCAAGTCAGTTTTTCCATTGTCTCCTTAGAAAGCAACAACAACCACCGTATTTGTAGTGTTTGATTTATTGTCTTTCAACAAGTGTGTTTCACAAAACAATTCTCAGTTAAATTCAACAACAACCTCAACTGAGAAAGCCCCCAGCAGAATCTAAGCCCGATTATTTGCAAGATACTCTCTAGCTTGCACTTTGCAGAAGAAAAACTTACTGGCAATATACATACACATATATATTTTAAAAGTTATGATTGATTTTACCTGAAGCTCTGGCACCGAGAGAATAGATTCTTCTGAGGCTGATGACATCTCTTCATCCTCATCTTGTGTAAAATCGTCAAAGTCTTCTTCCTCCTCTTCCTCTTGTCCTTCTTTATCTCCTCCGGCTTCAGGGCCGGCTGGCGTTCCAACAGACTGCCCATCCATACTGGATGAATCCTCTGGCTTTCCTAGCGGGCTGCTAAATTCTGCCTCGATATCTGTTGTGTACGAATGATTCTTGGGAGACTCGCTGCTCACCTGTGGTCCAGCAACAACTCCTGCATCCACCTGGGCTTCACTGTGAGGGGGGGACTGCAAATCCTCTCTTTCCTCTTCTCCTTTCTCTTCACCTGAGGGACCCTCTTTTTTTATTTCCTTCAGCTCATTTGGACACGAGCACGCAGCCTCCATGTTGAGCTCCTGGCCCAGATCCAGCATGAACTCCTCCTTCACTTCAGCACAAAGGAGATCCCTCTTCTGTAAGGGATTTACTTCCTTCACGGCATCGCTTGCCTCTTCACCTTCAGTTTTCACTGCTTCACCTGCATCTTCTAAACGAGGCAGCAGGTCCACCGGTAAGGGCTCGGAGGCGTTCTCCTCCCCTGTCTCTACCACCGTCCAGCTACTGCCGTTAGTTGCAGGGGCAGGATTTGCACCACGGTCCTTCTTGGGGGAGACGGCTGAGCAGGAAACGTACAACTCCTGGGGTTCTACCTTGGGCTCAACTATAGGATAGACACTTTTGTTATTTACAGAAGGGCAGGAAGGAGCCAGATTCAGCTGTTCTTCACTTTCAACAACGGATGATGTAGAAAGGCCAACAGGGTTAGGAGAAACTATTAATGAAGGGATTGAAGAAGTCACTAGAGGCTGGTTTAATGGACAGGGGAAAGTGGAAGGATTTACCAATAAGGTAGTAACTGGAATAGCCTGAGTGCCTCTCCCAACTGCTGTATTTATGGGCTGAATCATATTGCAACCATTGCCAATATTAACCACTTTCACCGTGGTGGCAGGTACAGTGAGAATGACAGGAGATGGCTGAATCAAAGGCGAAGTCTTTATCACGGGGGCAGATTTTGTCCCTTTTTTCTTTTGGTAAACCTTGCGAGCTCCAGGCTTGCGGATTTTGGGTCCAGCCAATGCTGGCAACATCAGTTTGGGCTGGAAAGTTACAGCACTCGAAGACACAAGGGCTTGAGGTACAGCAGCTGGAAAAGATTGTCTGGAGTCAGACGGGGAAGCAGAGAGCACGTTTGGAAACTCCAGGCCCTCCCCACTTCCTACCACTGCTGGAACATTCAAAGGCTGCATTCCTGGCACAGTCTGCACCACCGCAGCTGGCTGGATTAACCGAGGAATCTGAACCATAACTTTGCTAGGAGGAGCTTCCGACTGGGATAACTTCACAGTTTTCGGCATGTTCAGAGTGTTGGAACTGGGCTGCAGACAAGGACTTGGTCGAATGAGCACAGGTTTCAGAGCTGAAGACCTTTGCCTTCTCCATGCTCTCCTGGAGAATCGATTGGCAAGGGGCTTCAAGGTCAGTACCAACCCCTTGGGCATGAGCAGAGGGTATTTTTCATCGCATTCCGTGTCTGAAGTTTCCTTTTCTGCCCCCACAAAGACAGATTCTGTTTCAGGTGAAGACGGCATCTCCTTGGCCTCTTCAGCTAACTGCTTCAATTCCCTCTGAATGGAGGGCAAACTTGCCTAAAGAAAACAAGAGCTTATTAGTCCAGTCCATAGGTGCTCACTGTCTTCACACAAGCGCTGCAAAAGGCAGACAGCAACTTGCTTCTGGAAGTAGAGCAAGAAAAAAAAAATCACATGCTGGATGAAGAAACATCAGAAACAGTACCTTTAGCCAAAACGGCAGGCGATGCTCTTCTCTCTCCACAGGTGGTTTCCACTCATGAGGCTGGATCTCCTCACAGCACTTGAATAGGATGGGCAACTGCTTTGTCTTTTTATAGTACTGCATGGAAAAGGAGCAGAGAGAACATGACAGAAAAAGGTCATAAAAAGCACACCTCTTTTTGTATGACCAAACAGATAAATAAATCCAAGAAGTATCAAAAAGTAATCTGAAAGTGTCACTCACTCTGATGATGTTATCGGGGGCTCGATTCATATTGAGGTTCTTGATTCGTACTGTCAGCTGGTGGGCAGTTTTTGTTGGCAAAAGATACTTGCTGATCAAAGGCTTTGGAAAATCTGTCCCTTCAAAATGCTTCAAACCTAAAGCTAATAAACTGAGAGAGGAGGGACAGGGGAGTGAAAAAAGAAAGGAGTCTTTTAGAGGAGTACTCCAGACTGTTGTTTGGATGTCTTGTTCCACAATACCCTGATGTCCCCAGAGCTTGCAGCCTAGTACTTCTCCAACACCCACTCATTTGTATGTGTTTTATTCACTAGGTCTAAACACCTACTTGTCCTCTGCCTTGGTGAAGATAATCTTGTCCCGAGGCGGGTTTGCTTTCAAGGAACATATTGGCAGTAGCTCTGGATACATGAAGACTCTCCTTGTTGCCAAAATCCATGCCACTTGCTTTGGCAAACATGGGAATTCATTGGCTGCAAAAAGAATTGGACAAATGAGGAGAGGCACATTCATGGGCAAATGCTGTTTACTACCAATTTGTAAAAACTGTTTCATTTCCTCTATTGCTTTCAATTTGGTCCTCAGAATACGCATATTTCTTATTTTCTCTCTCCAATTTGGATTATCAAAACATACTCCCCTCCACACACCCTTTCCTCCTCAATTCAGCTTATGAAAAGGTCTATCTCTTTCAGATAAGTTCACCCTCTAAGCAACACAAAAAGAAAAAACAGCAAATAAAAAACAGGTTCACAGCCTGAGACAGCTCTTGTACCAATGCTTCCCTTCAAAAACATACCACTCTTTTTCACGGATTTGCGAGGGCTCCAGTCAACTTGGACTTGGGCATGGAAGTCTTCAATGAGCTGCAGGGCTCCCTTCAAGTTACACGGCTGGAACATGGTCTGAAACTTGGGACTGAATGACTGACGAAGGAGCGTAGAACTGCGAGCAAAGTTACCCAGCTCACTCTGCAAACACAGATAAAGATGTCTTAAAAATTGGTCCCATTCTTTAAGAAAAAAAAAAATTATAAATACATCCATTGGTTGTTAAAATTTGCGCAGCTCGTTTTAAGACATATCCTTACCAAAAACATCCTGGTGGTACCAGCCTCTGAACTTAAAGCAGGGTTGGAACTCGCAAGAAGATGGATTTGAGTCAGAAGTTGAACATGCTGAAAGAATAAAATCAGACATACAATGTTTTTTTGTCTTCAGCAATCTATGAAACTCAAAAGCAGCCTACAGCATGAAGGCAGAGGCACAAGAAGTATTCCAATTGCCCCCCAAACCAAAGCAAATAAAAAGGTATCTCAACTGCATCAGGAGGAACATTCTCCAAGTACTGTAGTACATGAAAAAAGAACCTGACAGATTAATGACTTCAGTCTGAATTTGCTCATTGCCAAGACCACCATCTCCCACAAAAAACAGCAGAAATGCCAAAAGATGAGTTCTGCTTCACAGAAACACATCCCACAGCACTTTCAAACCATGTCTGAAAGAAACACACTGAAGTGCCTGCTGTACCATTGCCTTGCCCTCTACTGCAGTATATAGCAAGTACTAACTTAGTAAGTCTGATAGTATCTATTTTATTACCTGCTGCATTTGTTGCTGGAGCCTCTTTCTTTGCGCACTGTCCAGAACAAGGCTTTGGACCGGCTTCTCATTTTGAGGTTTGGATTTCTCTATCTCTTGTGTTGGCTTGGTTGAAGACTTCTTCATTCTCAACTGCTCGAGTTGTTCCTTCACTGTCCGGTGTTGCTCGTTCAGTAAATTGGCCAGAGGCTCTTCAAATCTGTTTGGTATTAAGCAGACAGAATTCTAGGAAGCATATGATTTAATGATTGTTCACCAGCAATTATAAACTGTGCATCACAGATATTAAAATGTTAAGAGCCATCACCCCCTCTACTTCAATAGCTTACTTCCACTTTGAAGAAATAAAACAGAATACTTGTAACACAGCAGGGATCTCTCTTATGGACAGCACACAAGGAAGTTTCCCTGCTTTTAGTCTGTAGCTGGTTAAATAACTGTTGCACTCTTCTCTAGCACTGCTCATCTAGACAGAGTGACAAAAAAACCCAGCCGTCATTTTAGCTCCTTTCCCAAACAGATACAGCTTGATCTTGAGCTGATCTGCCCCATAAACAAGGAGACACCGTTCATGCCAGCTCACTGAATCAAACGACCTTACCGAAGCGCCTGCGGTGTATTGAAATTCGGCCGTGTCTCGGTGATGTTATCTTCATCTTCTGGACCTTCATCCTCCATGTTAGAGAAACCCATCTCATCCTGAAACTGATGAGATGGGCCGAGTTGTCAATAAGAGAAAACTCTCGGAGCAATTTAACATCGTCTTTAGTTCAGAGCTCACCCTGATGCACTACCAATGATCTCAACAAATACTATCATCTTTTCTAGGGATTTACAGAAGGTCCTAGACTAGCTCCTTCCCCTCAAAGCCTATATTGCGATGGTAAAGTCCCTTTCATATATTCAGCAATGCACATCTCATAGATGTGCCTTTACAACTTCAGAAATTTTAAACCAAATTTGAACCAGGTCTATTCCTCGGTGCTACGTCCAATTCATCACTTACCGTCTCAAACAGCTCCTCCATCAGTTCGTTCACTTCCTTTTCTGCAAGTAAAATTTAGAAGACATATAAAACCTTCCAATACTCAGCAATCCCACCACAATGCCAAGTTGTTGACAGAATCTCTTGTAAAATGTACCCCCTCTTGCAAACAGAGAGAGCCAGGAAGGAGAGTTAATTGCTCCCGATGGCTGTGCCCCAGAAAATTCCAGTTAGACTTATAGAGAATGTTTTGCATCAAATATATAACCCATAAGAAGTAATCAATAATGTCAGTCTAAAGTAAAGCTAAAATTAGTATCCTTTGTAAGAGTGACAAGTGATATGCTCTTAAGTCTGCTAAATCAGACTATAAGGAATTACAGAAAATATAATATACTCAAATCCGGAGGCAGGCATTCAATTTTTGACTTGGCTGAATTCTTATGAAAGGCAGAGAACAGTCTTACTTGCTATTCTTCATTCTTTGCTATGGAGAAGAGCTGTCCCTGATAGGATTTAACCAGAGTTCCTGTACTTTCACAATGAATTACTCCTCTCAATTAGTAACTGGAAAACTGGAGCAAAACAACTGGAGTTCCTAAAGAACTTACTGGTGATTCTCACAGCACGATCATTTCTGAAGTCTTCTGTATCTGGTTCATCCAGATCTTCCAGGAAGTTGTATTCAGGGTCATCATCATCATCTGCTTCATCTAATAAGAAACACATTTTCTAGCGTCATTTCCCTGCACCGCTAAGACCAGAAGTCTCTAAAACCAGAAGAATCTGTTCCTTTTTATAGAAGCACCATCGAGAGCATCTTTTCAAACTGAACTATTGGTATATGCTTGTTTGCAGCCATTCCCACTTAGAAAAGCTAGATTTATTCTCCATTATCTGAATTACAATTACTTTTAGAAAGAGTGAATTCTTATTACTCCAATTTGTGCTTTGCATGGGTAAACAGAGAACAAAAGGAATTCAAGCCCCAAAAATATTTTCCTGTTTCTCATAGAAGAACAAAACGTTGTTTCTACCTAAACAAGCCTTGACAGGAGGATACTACACTGACAGACAGTCAAACTCCTGACAGAGCATGAGAGCAAGGGCAGAAACACACTCTAATCTTCATTATGGCTGCAAGTAACTGCACGTGCAGTCTAATAAAGTCAAAGTGAGTCACACGAAGTAAAAAATACCCCACAAACATCCCCATGAAAGGTAAAGCTCATAACGAACAAGCACATCCATATCACTAAACATGGTAACAAATGTCAAAGAGTATCACGTGTAAATGAAAAGGCCCAAACGCTCCTGGCTTTCAACACAGATGTCAAATCCAATGAACACCAAAAACCTGTCGTGTACCTTCATTCTCCACATCATCATTCATGAGTCCTCCAAGCCACCGTTTCCATTCTTCATCATCTGCGGTGTTGGGGTCATACATATCCGGTGTAATATCTGGGGCGCGGAGCTCGGCCTCCAGCTGACCCAGAGGGACATCCTTGAGCGGCCTCTTTGAGCGCGTCCGGAAGGCAATGAGGCTGTCTTCCAGAGACTGAAAGAGAAAGGAAAAGCACAGGAGAATTAAAGTTTTTTCCACTTACGTTTTTTTCCCCCACTATTCTTCCAGCTTCTTTGACGGGAGAGTTTTCAGTCTGGCCAAAAATCCAAGACTAAAGACACACTACTACTAAGACACATTACTACTACACACACTACTGCAGTGTCCCCAAATACGTTACCTGGTAGGAATCCATGCATACTGGGCTTGAAGCCAGTTCCTCATCCACCGCGTGCAGTTTCTCCATGAATGTGCTGTCTTTGCTTTGCTTTGGTTTAGGAGGTGGTGGAGGTCCCATGGGAACTACTTCAGCACTAATATGTCTAGCAACGGGTGGAGTGACCTTCTCCGTCTATTTAAAAAGACCTTTGTGTTAAAAGGTTTTATTTAGAACATAAATTTCCAAAGACAAGACAAGTAGACAAGATTTTTCTCTCCGTTTGACCTGACTCTGGCACAAGACACAGTTACTTTCTCGTTCCTGTCTGTTGATACTCAGACACTTTCTGTTCTTATCACATTGCCCATAAGGCTTCCAGTGAGCTGACGGTGTGCCTAGACACCACAAATATCTTTATGCTTTCAACAAAAGTACCATCTTCTTGAGCCTAACATTGCTTTTAACTAAGACTAAGCTCCTCTTGCCAAGGTTGTGCCTAATTGCTTATACAGGAACTACTGCAACGTGACCCCAAATCCATGTAACACCATAACATTAATGTATTTTCCCCCCTCATTAGTCATTTAAGAACAACAAATGAAGGCAGTTTCCTAGGAAAGCAGGAAGTCCACTTGAAGTTTACCTCACAGTGTGTCCCTCCCTCTTCATCAGAGGATCGCCTGGTCCTAGACCGTTTTGCTCCCCGGGGAGAAGAGGCCGTGCTCTCTACATCACTTTCCAATAAGCTCTGTAGGGCCATGGAGAAGTACAAGCCGATCAAACCACTCTGGAGAAGCGCACAGACAACTCCTCAATGAGGAGGCTGCATCTCCAAACAAGTTACACTTACCTCTTCTGCAGTCTCATCTTCATCCTCGTCTTCAGGCTGGTATTCCTCATCAGATGAATCATCTTCTTCAAGAGGTATGTCCACAAACTGAGGGGGCTGCAAAGTACCAGAAAAGAGAGGAGGTTTTCATAGGAGAGCTCTGCACCAGAGAATTATGAAGCGAGGTACAAGCCTGATATGCCCTTCCAAACGCTCCCCAGCTCAGCAGGCACCTCTAGCACCTTCTCCACTTTCCCAGGATTTTTTCAGCTTACCTTTACCTCATTTGCCTTCTTGATTGGAGAAATATTCCACGTTGGAATCACCTAAAGATAGCAAAATACATATCAGCTGTCTCCAAAAAGCGTGACCACAGTCTTGAAATGAAGGATTGCTTGAGCTTGGGATCCTACTTTCCAAAATAATCAAGACTTTAAACAACTGCAGCTCTATTGGGCAGGGGGTGGGGAAGGGCCACAACAGTAAAAGGAGACACATACCACTCCTTTCTCCACAACTTCCTTCAGCTTGGATCTGGTCATTTTGGGTTCCTGAGAGTTTAAAAGAGAAAAGTGCAACCTGTTTAGCTGTTTAATTGCAACCTTCTCCCCACAAATCGTTCACTAGAAGAATCCTCTTATTTTTAAGCTCATTATCCTTTAGAATAGATGGAAAATAAGCCTTGGTAGTTCTGTTTAATTATTAACATTCACACATAGATGCACGTGCCAAACTTGTTAATGAAAGGTAAGTTATGATGCTACCTGTTGTCTCCCTGTGAAATCATGGGAGCATACAGACTGACAAAGGTAGTCAGGTCATACATTTAGATAAACAGAAAAAGCTTTTACTTACAAACAAAGGTATATCCTCTGTCTCGCTGATAGCTGCTTTCATCATAGCAACCACGTGCTCATTTGTGATCACCTCCTGCAGGAGCATAAGGCTTTTTTTTAATAGTATCCTTCATACTCGGGTTAATTAAGACTGAAATAAACTAGCTGCAAACGCATCAAGCACTACCCTACATATTGGACTAAAGTCAAGGTCAGACTTTCTTAAACAAATAGCTGCCCGATTTTCCGCTCCTTTTCACAGTCCCACTACACTCACATGCAGGATGTTTCGCACGTTCACAACTGTCAGGTTGTGCTGTTTAGCACCGTCTTCTAAGGTGCGATCAAGGGTGTCATCTAGCTTGATGTCACAAGACAAAGATCCTTCCTCTTCTTGACTTTTTCCTTCTCTTTTCCGCTTGGTTGCCTTCCTCTTCCTCTTTCTCCTTTCAATATCCTCTCCATCTTGCTCCTCTGGAAATTAACAATAAGGTTGGACAGTTTAAGTGAAAAATAACAATAAAAGGACAACAAGGTATATAATATCTGAAAAATTGCAGAGATCCGCTCCAGCATGTATTATTTGGACGCTGAAAGCTTACTTAGCCACTGTGGCACTGAACACAAGATCAAAACTTCAGAAGTTCTTGTGCTCACGGACACTTTTGAGTTCCACAGCAACTGCATTAAAGGCCCTGGTCTGCTCCCCGCACCGAGCTTCTAACATAAGCAATCCCCTGCTCTCCTCCTCAGTCTGCTGGGTCACTCACCAGCCCTGCTGCTCTTTGGTGGCTTCGTGACAGCAGCATTTCTAACCGCCGGCTGCAAGGAAGGGCGCAGCGGGGACTCCTGCGCTGCGGGATGGCTCTCGGTCACATACGGATCTCTCTGCAAAACTATTTCCTCTTCTGCATCATGCTGAGGAGTTTGTCCTGTAAACAGTATGCTTTAGGTTTCAATCAATGCAATTGTAATGAAAAAAAACAAAAATTAAAGCATGGTCACATTCTCTGTTGAATCACAGCCATCTTAGGCTAACTTAAGCACTGTTCAAATCAGAGGTAAGCCAAAAGGAACAAGAATTAGTGCTACCTTTGTGTGGACACAGCTACGAGCAGGAAGGCAGAACAACCCTAGCGGCGCAGGAGCCCCCTGAACTGCCCCCTCCACGCTTTTGGGCCACAGTAACCCCAAAACTCACTGCCACAGAGATGAAAATGAGGAGAAGAAAACAAGAACCGAGGACAGGGAACAGGCACCTCTTTCTGCAGCCTTGGAGGAGACCAGACCTAGAAATCTGGCATCGTTTTGCTCACAAATCCTCCTGCCTTTCTCGCAAGCTCCCTTACCACAGCTTTACCACCTAAAATCCCCGTGTTAAATATTTACCTAAGCTTTTTACATCAGCAGCTCCAAAACACCTCCGAGTTTGTAATTTTTATTAACATAAACAGGCTCTGGACTGTGTCAGATTCCCATCCAAGTGCCACTCTAAATAATTCTGCCGAGAATTTGGAAGGGACGCGTCTGCAGAATTCTGCAAACAGGATCTGGGGGGGAAGTAAAGCAGCCTGCGCTGGTAGGAGCGGGACACGCCGCGAGCGAAGCATTTCCTTTCAAAACTGCCGCAAATCCAAGCCTGTGTTTGCGGGAGCTCGCCCAAAGGCCCGGCAGCGGCGCGATACCTCGCCCAAGGCCACGTTAGAAGCTAATCAACTAAAAAGTTGTTACTGGGACTGAGGTCGCCACTGGGCCCGTGGATGATGGAACACTGCTACAAGCCAGAAAACCGAGTTCTGAGGTGGAAGCAAAGAGGGGAACGGGCAGCAAAGGGCTGCTCGGCCCTCCCTCGGGCTTTACCATCGTCCGCTGCCTCCGGCGGCGCGGGCGCCTCGGGAGCCGGCCGGGCCGCCGGCCTCCTGCCGCCCTTGGGGAGGCTCTCGGCGGGCTCCCGCCGCGGGCGGGCTCCGGGCGGCTCGGCCGCGGGCGGCTCCTCCTCCTCCTCCTCCTCCTCGGCGCCGCCGGGCTCCTGCGCGGCCGCCGCCGCCTTCCTCTTCTTGCAGGGCAGCATCTTCAGCGACATCCCGCCGGCGGCAGCGGCAGCGCGGCTCGGGCCTGCGGGAGAGCGGCGGCCGCTGAGGCGGAGCGGGAGCGAAGGCGGCCGCCTCCCGCCTCGGCTGCGAGGAAGCGGAAGCGCCGCGCGCGCCGGCGCACGCGCCGCCATGTTGGCCGCCTCCCGGCGCCGCCATCACCGAGCGGCGCCGCCATCTTGGCGCGCAGCGCCCCCCTCCTC
>JAVCKT010030748.1:5792-26226 GCA_032273925.1 Rhynchotus rufescens | reverse complement strand
TTCCTCTCTTCCTCTCCCTGTCTTTCCTTCTCTCTCTCTCTCTCTATTTCTCTCTCTTAGCTGTTCATTCATTTACTCTTTTACTCTTTCTTTTGTTCTTTCATTTCTTTTCTCTCTTCTTCTTCTCTCATTTCTTCCTTTTCTTTCTTCTCTTTGACACAGATAATTGAAAAATCATCATTTTGGAATTCCTTTTTTCCCCTCAAAAGGCAGCAAATAGTGACTCCAAAATGGCCCAGCCTTTTCTTTTAATCCATAATTCATCATCCTAAATCGTTGTTCACTTGCTGCAACCCTGAACAAAATGCCACGGAAGCAGCATAAAGAAAAGAAATCAAGCAAAAGAAAAAGGGACAAAAGGAAATGTAGCAAACCCTGAGGGTACTTGTGAAGAGAAATAACTTAATCCGAAAGGCTCCTCAGCCCCCACATCGGAAGCCTGACTTGCACCGTGTGTGTCATCACTTGTCAGCCGAACGCGGGGCGCCCTTATCCCGAGCTGTGCTGGGGACGGACCGCCTGCACCGGGATGTGTCGGGATATCTCAGGCGCCGCGGGCGCCGTCTCTGCGCGTGGACACCTCGGTTACACGAGGGCCAGCCACGCGAAGCCACGAGGATGCGAGGAGGCCCGCGAGGCCCGCGGCGGCGCCGCGGCGGGACCCCGGCGGCGCGCGCTCCCTTGCCTGCTCTGCACGCCCGCGCTCCACGTTAAACTCCCAAGCGAGGAATGTGCTCAAAATTGAACTCCTCGTTTGATTTTACTGTGGAAGAGGTTCTTCCAAGTTCTTCCTAGATGTTTGCACACAGAGTTAAAGGGTGAAATAAAACACGGGCAGAGTTGAGAAAGAAGCAATAAAGTAGCTTTCTCCAGCCCCTTGCACCTTCACAAAAAATACTCCTGTGAGCAATCTGGCCTGGCATTGTTAAGACCTTCCCCATCCCACTGATGACCAGTGTGTGACTGTAATTTTTTTTCCAGACAGTGCCAAGAGCTGCCACTGACTGAGCCTGATGGGCCTCCTCTGATCCCCATAAAGAGTTGTAACAGCCACGAAAATGCTGGGAAGCAGCCTGGTAAAATGAGACCACAAAATGTGACACAATACAAGGGGGAGTCTTCTGATGTTTGAAAGTGATGGAAATGGTTTGTATCCAGAGCAAAATTCACCAGTGCCCCCCAGCACATGGGATGTGTCACAGTGCTCCAGTCATCGGCAGGAATGTCACATTAATCTGTGATTTCATGAAGATGACTTCATCTGGAATGAATTCAAAGAGTGAGTTGTGTGGATTGTAAACTAATCTGTCTTTAACTTTAAACCCATCAAGCTCAGGAAGTTGTAATTTGGAGCTGGCTCCTTCCACAGGCTGTGAGGTACCATTTGCTTCAGAATTAGGAGCAGATAACTTGGACGGGCCTCAGAGAGAAGGCAGGTAGCAAGCCAGGCAGGCAAGAAAGGATCTGAGAGCTGGAAGGAATCACATGAATATGTGCACATCTGATACCTGCTCCAATTGACGTCAGCGGGGAATTTTACAGTTACCTGCAGGGGAAACAGTACATGGCTCACTTTGGGGGAGAACAGATCCAAACTGAGGTCAAAATGCTCACGCATGTCATTGCACTGTGATTTGAATCCTGCCTGTTGTGAGCTGCTGCTGCAAGGATGTCTGAGAACATTAGATTCTGGTTGACAAGGTTTCATAAAAAGATTACAGGGTCGCCCTGACAAAGCAAACGAAATGGATGAAGCAAGATGGTTAGTAAATACAGTTATTAACTATTCATCCCACTTGTCCCCTTAGGCCTGCTGCACTCGAGTTAGAGCTGTGCTTTATATACACTAGTCTAACTTAGCCTTGATTCTCCAAACAACTTCAGTAAAAAAAAGATGGTAAACAAATTTCATATATTCATATTCAAAGCCTTTGAACTCAACTCAGCTGTGAGAAAGAAGGATTAAGCCCTTGATCCAGCAAGGTGTTTAAACATATGCTCTTACTTTAAGCATGTGAGTGGTTCCACTGATTTATATAAAGAATTCTGCCAAGCGCAGATTCTGGACACGGCATGGTGATCACACAGGCTGAGCTTTTGGCACGGGCAGCCCTATGACCATCCTGAGGAAACTCATGTGCTTGGCTGGGTTGCAGCTGAAAGGAGATTCTTCAGGAGGTAGATGGGATTGCAGCGTGGCCAGGACTAAAATACAAAATTTCCCAGATCCTTGCTCTCTGGCTCACTCAGCACTTCTGTCTCGAGTGTTCAACAGTGCTCAACTATTTGTAGTTTTGGAATAAGCCACAGTGGCCGGAGAGTCTTGCAGAAGAAAACAAACTTTCACTCAACATTTTGGCACTTACAGTTCTGGCCGTCACGGACACGGAAAAGAAAAGATGCAGCCAAAAGATTTAAAGTCTTGGATAGAAGACTGTAAAAGTTGGGTTTTAATCAGGGAGGGGAGTTTCAGGAAGCAGAGAGGAAACAACAATTCAGGTCTAATTGTACTCCTCCTGGCAAAATAGCCACCCCGTGCATGAGATCACCAACAGGGCTTTGCTCCAAGCTGATAACAGAAATGCCTGGCGTGTGTGCCTTGCTCACATGCTCAGATAAACCAGTTCCCAGATCAGAGGTTAAAGGGGAATTTTCCCTCAGATCAGATGTACTGACTTGGTTGCACCCTTCGTCTGCAGCGTGAAGCCGCATCTGCCTCCCCCAGGCCCCGGGACACGCTCCCCGGCTGCCTTCCCATGCCCTTAGGTGGGAGCAGCTTTCAGTCCCAAAGGACAAGTCCTCGGATTGCTAAGGGGCGCCAGGAGGCATCTCCGGGCTGGGCTGCATGCGGCCTGTGTCACGGAGGAGCACGGGCAGCTGGAGTACGGCTCCGGAGCGCGCGGCCGCCCCATCCTGCCTGCTATTCCACTTCCCTGCGCCTGGCCCGGCTCTTTACAACTTGTTTATACCGTAGTAATCCGGAGCGCTTCACGTGACACATCCCTGGCGATACATTTCGGGCCAGTTCCACTGATTTACGCTGCTTGAGGGCTTGGCCTGTATTTTCCAAGGGATCTTCCAAACTTTGCTAATGAAAAATACCAGAGTGGTCCCATCAGCAGAGGCTGGGTCAGCAGCGCCCGGGGCTGGGCCAGGGGAGAGCCCTTGTCCCGATGCCCCGGGAAGCCCCGGCCCAGGCGGCAGCACGGGGGTGTCTGCTGCGTCTCGCCGCCCCTGCCCGGCTGCCTGCCAAGCACCTGGCTGCCGCTGCAAACGCCGCCCCGCAGCCCTCCGAGGGCACCGCGCCTTGAAAGCCTTGACGTCCACCAACCCTTTCTGCTCACAACAGCACCCCGGGGTGCTGCCTGCGCCACTGAGACAGGCCCTCCTGCCTGCAAAACCCATTTCCCCCGAGCGGGATGAAATTACAGCTGTAAGGACTTGGCTTCTGCACCTTCTGCTGCAGCGCGGCTCCAAGGCCGAGCGCTGCTCTTGCCAGCACCTACCGGGGAGGAAGGATTTGCCAGGAGACAGGAAGCAGGAGATGGACTGCTGACGAGGGACGAGACTGCTGCCCTCATGGAGCCTTGAACCCACCTCGAACTGGCAAGGGAAGAGCCCCACGAGGTCGGCCCTCCTTGTTCCCCCATGGGCACCACGACAGACCGCAGCTAGGAGGCCTTGTCGCCCTGCTGCTGGGCTACACAGGCTCCCGCAGGGCACCATGTTCCTCCCAGCAAGGACCAGGCAGCCCAGTGACGACTGGTGCCCAGGTGGGAGAAATTCGCTCCCGCTGTGTTTATGGATCAGTGGAGAAAGAGTGTATGAGAGAGAAGAGCTGATGAGGAGATCACGCAGAAGATGAACGGGGTTGTTTGTCAGCATTTCAAAGTCTTTGAACACCAGATTATTAGTATCTAAACAAATCTTACTGCCTTTTTTATTTTTTTTTTTTTGTCTTCCTGTTGTAGGATTGCAAAACTCATCTTCAAAGAGACTTTTTTAATTGTTTCTAAATACAGCAGAAGTTATATACATTTTGGGGGATGATCTGAAGAAAAAAAAACAACAAATACCATCCTTCCCTCTCCGTCACATGTCTAAGATTTTTAATTTTTTCTCTTTTCTTTGTTCTTCCCTCAGGGCTCAGACACATGATGGAGCTACTGGGGATTCTTGAACTGCTGTGCTAACTTAATAGTCAATCCAGGCCCAAGAAGAGCCTAGCCATCCTTTGTTCAGGGCAAAAGGCCCTCTTTCTTGTTTTAGAGAAAGGTGAGCAAGGCTGGGATTCTGAATCATGAACATTACCTTCCAACAGTGAGCTTTGGTCCTAACCTCACTGCTCTGTTAAGAGTTTGTATTGTGGGTTTTCACCTGGAATTCATTTTAATGATGACCTCATGCAAGCTTTGGCAAGAAAAGAACTTAAGCTGGAACAACAGCAGGACAGTATCACTGGCTGTGATTACTTGTTTTGTTATGGGCTGTTTTTGGAGATCCTGAAGCCTTCTTCTGGGGCCACAACCCTCAGGAAAGCCCCTTGGCCGGCGGTGCCGTGGCTGGAGCGTGGGCAGTGCGTGGGGCTGACACAGCTCGTCCACAGGCAGGCACAAACCCACGCCGAACAAGCCCCCAGTGTTAGGAGCAGGGAACACCTTGGCAAAACGCTGCCTGTGTGCACAGCGTGCAAACTAGCAGAGAAGAGCTTTTCAAAACACTTTGCCGCGTTGTTGCGTATCGGCTGCTGAGCAAGTATCTGCCCCCTGCATCCATCCTGCAAGCGATGCACCCCGCTGCATCCTCCTGAAAGCGATGGGAAGAGCGGAGAGGGGAATGTGGTCGTCCAGTCCCGGCTTGGCACAGGCCCCTTGGCCTGACTCGGGAGCCGACATCCAGCCTGGCACATCCCTGAAGGTCATGGAAGCTCTGCGTTGCTGTGCCTCGGCCCAGGCCTCGCGCTGAATCTGGAGGGCGCTTGTCCATAGGCCTCAATGGGTCTGGCATTCGCTCCCACAGACCATGGCCACTGAGCAGCTCCATCCCGTGGTGGGAGAGGGTCAGACTGGTCACAAGGGAGCTCCCGAGGTGGAACAAATGCCTAGATCCAATGTCTATTTTTTAGGCCCAAATAGACAGGTTAAATGCAAATCCTGCAGCTGTTTTGGTGGGAGGATTTTCCATCTGAGGCTGGCAAGGGTGCTTTAATGAGTATCATCAGACTCAGGTAACGTTGCATTTCCATGTAGGGTTGCCTAACTCTCTTGCTGTGCTTTCAAGCTGAACATATGTTTTCAATTATTAACATGATTAATGGGAATGTGGTGACTTGAATCCCAATGAGCTCTATCTTGCTATCACGTGCACAACCCTGCAATACAGGTAGTGTTTTTTAGCAGGTTTGAAACCCCTTAATTAGACACCTCACTGTATGAAGCCCCTGGGTTGCGCCTTCTCGGGCACCACAGTACACACAGAAGCCTTGGAGCCACTGTGGTTCCTGCCCTGTGTCTCCAGGCATGTGGGGTGTGAAAACCATCATCCAGGAGCCAGTTCCACACTGCACTGCACCCTCTTGGCATGGGTTTTGGTCATGAGTCTCATAAGGGTTCAGTAATACGAAAGCAGCCTCCTGCCATCTTCATCTGGGAAAAGCTCCAGGAGTCATAAATCTCCACTTCAGCTGGGAATCTCCAATTCTGTATGAACTCTAATCCTCCTTTCGCATTCTTAGTGGGCAGATTTTCATAAGGCAAGCATCCTTTCTACTCTGACGTATGTCTTTGGGAAAGGAATATAGTTCAGCATCTGAAACAAGAAAAATAAATTCGGAAATCCTTTTAGTTCCTCTCTGGCTGCCAAACGAAGAAATTATCTCTTGGACCTTTCCCCTGATATCAGTTATATCCTGGCTTAATTCCTTCTGACATAAATCTATGTCACCCATCCATAATCTACGGGATGAATGTATTTACTGAAGGTCCAACGTAGAAATGGAGGAATATGCTCCTTCACATCAACAGAAACAAAGCACTGCCATGAGCACTGGGACTAATGAAGCCAGTATTCCCATCAATTAAATGAAAGTTCCTATATAAGCTTTCCTAGGGTTGCTGCACTTTTAAATTTGCCCCCTCTTGCAAATTCCCTTCAAGTGAGTGTTAGTTCATGTTACAGCCTTTATCTCTGCCATGGTACTGATAGGGGCTTGTCTTCTCTGTCTGGATGCCTGTTTTCATGGATTCTGTAAGGAATTAATTATCTCCAATTATGTCTGGAGCTGCTAAAAAGCTTTAGTGTTACAAAGAGAGAACAAGCAGGCAGGAGGACACATGGAGGATGATTTCATTAATCATTATTTCCATGGGAAATATAACTAAAAATTGCTATGCAGTGCAAGTGCAGATGGTTTTTGCAGTATCAGCAGCGTGTGCACATGTGTGCATGCAGATAGATATAAAATAGAGCCGTGCAACTAAATCTGTTTGTTAGTTTTGAAATATTCTATGCATATATCTGTGTATTTACACACCAACATATAAATGATGTGTCCCTGTCTGTCTATATGCATATATGTGTGTATATGTGTTCATTGCCCAGAGAGGTTGTGGAGTCTCCTTCTCTGGAGATCTTTAAAACCCTCTTGAATGCAGCCCTGTGCCCTGTGCTGTAGGTGACCCTGCGTGTGCAGGGGGGTTGGACTAGGTGATCTCCAAAGATCCCTTCCAACCTTATGGATTCTATGATTCTAAAATTTATCTGTCTAAGCAAGCTATATACATTTAGACAGAGTATGTAACATTGCCAAAATGGGCTGGTATATTGTTGTTTGTCATACTGTACTTCAGCCATATGCTTTTTCTTTTCAGATTTAGCAAATCTAACCAACAGGGTAGTTATTAGGATTCCTGAACTCACTGACTGAAAGGAGCGGGAGTGTGTGTGGGAGAGGGGAGCATGTGGGTGTTTAATAGGTGATGTGCAGTCATACAAAGCTTGGACTCATTAAGGTGAGAGATGCTCACAGGAGGCAGGAGCATGAGGCCATTCCAAGAAAGTACCTATTGCTGCAACCATGGATGTTCTGGGGCAGCCTGCTCATTTCTGCAGGCAATTTTGCTGTTAGTAAGCACAAAAATTCTTGCTGAAAGAGTAATCAGAACTGGTTACAGTCAGTATATATACAATATATACAGTCAGTTACAGTCAGTATATAGCTGGATCTGTGCAAATAAGAACTATCTTGCTGATGAACTATGAGTCCCCAGCCTGTAAAACTCTCCTAATTGAATATGCACTCAGTGCTGTTTTACTTGAGTGAGCTGAAGAGGAGGAGTGTGGAGTGTTACCAGTTAACTAATGGCATGTTAGTAAAAGCTGTGGAATAGGCTCAACGCAGTCGTTGCTATGAGTGTGTGATCACGGAGGAGTTGCTGTCAAACAGTAACAATTTTGGTAATTGCCAAGCCTGGCGAGAGGCAGCAATCGTCTATATTCCGTTACCCATCCTCCGAGAGGTCCAGTTCTGCTGAGGAAGCACTTTTAGAAAAAGACCCTACCTTTAAAGTCAACAGAGGTCTGAGGAAATCGTAGTGTTCTTGGGTTGCCAGCATCAGTGCAACAAACTTCTGGGGGCCTACAGAAAAGGGAAAGCAGAGGGCAACATGCTCTTGTGTTGGGCGCATGGGTAGCAGGAAAAAAGGGAAGGTTCTGTGTTTAAATTGGGGCAAGGTTGGCCCGTATGTGGGACCTCTCATCAAAGCAAGATGCTGTTCCAGCAGGAGCCTCTTCCAGGCTGCGAGCCTTGTTTGACACAACTCTTTGCTGGCATAAGCCAGAGTAACAAGGTTAGGAGAAGTCCTGGGATTTCAGCTGGGGAAGAGAAGAGCAAAGGGCTTTTCGGTGTCTCTGGCTGTGGCCACGTTCTTCCTACTCACTGTGCTGGCCTCCAGGAGCACGGTTACCCCCTCTCCAGCTTACCCGGCAGCCTCTCCTTAGGGGACCAAACCCTGGTGTCCCCAGGTGTTGGCTGCGGTGGGGCCTGCCCAAGTGGCTGCCTCCCTGCCGCGTGTCTCCTGGTTTATTAAGGGTAACAAACCTCAGCACCCTGGCCTTTAGCAGGCAGCGCCCTCGCTGCTGGAGGACGTGTGCAGACCTGGGCAAGCAGCCCGCTCGGCTGTGGCTTGGGCAGCACCGTCCGTGGGGCGCCAGCAGCTTTGTCTGCCGTGGGGCTGGCAGGTTTTCCATGGGCAAACTTCCAAAAGCCTCTGTGCCTTTTTTTTTTTTTTTGGCAAATACTTGACTTCCACTCTCAGCATGAGATGAATTCAGTTTGACTTCTCTTTTATGGGTGCAGAAAACCCAGTCCTTGAGATCTCTGAAGTGCAAGGAGAGAGGAGTGTTCCAAAGATGTCAGAGGAAGCATCCACCAGGCTAGAAATAGCAACCTGAGTGTGAAGGCCACTTCCAAAGTCAAAGACATACATCTCCTGTATGTCCCTGTATCAACAAGCCTTAAATGTGACTTGAGATAAAACCTATCTTCCATTCCTAGGGTGGATGGAAAGATACTAAACTTCCAGAAGCACCGGGGACCAATGATACTGAGCCAAACTTGAAGCATCACCGCAGTGTACTTCCTAAAAGCTCTATGAAAACCCTCATGCCCATGCAAGAGGAGGCATTTGGTGGCTTCTGCAGAGGAGAAAGGGCCAGCAACCCAGAGGTGCTCACATGCCCTGCCCAGAGCATCTCTCTTCAGCTGAAGTCAATGCCATGAACAAAACCATACTCTTCCTTCCACAGTGTTTCCAAGTGCGGTCAATTTTAGATATTTTTTAATGAGGGAAGTTTACTTTGCTGCTTCTTTTTGCAGGTTTTAGTTTGTGAACAATACTGAAACCTCTTGATTCGAATGTTTTGGACCTACTTCTTTATTGACAAGTCACTACAGCCTACTAGTAGTGTTCTGGTGAATCCCAGTGTAGACATAAGGGCCAGAAAGCATAAAGAAAACCTCGAGTTCAGTTCTGAAAGAACCATGTGGATTGGGCTAAAACATACTAATGTACAGCTGGCAGTATTGTATTTGGATTTGAGACAGAGTGATACTGAGAATACAGCAAGATGCTGAGACAGCAATATTTATTACTCTTCCCACTAGTATTTGTATATGTCAAAAATTACCTAATACATATAGAATTAGCAGAGTGGTAGAAGAATGGCACAAAAATGGCAGTATTTCTCTTGGAAGCTTCAGAACATTTCAGGACTTGTGTCATAGTTTTTCTACAGTGCATTTTAAATTATCTTTTTTTGAGAGATCCGTTTGAATTAAAAAAGAAACAAAAACAAATCAGAAGCTGCTCATCACTGGATGGAACTAGCAAGTGTTTGGCAACCATCTTTGCAGCCTCCTTCAGGTGTGTGTTACCTGCCTCCATTTGTGTTTGATGCATGGAAGGTAAAAGCTGTTGCAAATATGGTGGAATTCAATTCCTGGAAAAAAAATAATTTACTCAGAAAATGATGGATTTTGTGGAAGACACTCAAAGTAATCCTGAATTGCAGTCAGACTTGTTAAGACAAAGATTTTAAACACTTCGTGGTTTTAAAATTGAAAGTCTGGGGAAACCCAACTTCTGTTTACCTATATTTCAGGGGAAATCTTTCTGTTTTGTTAATGGGTAATGTAAGTTGAGACAGAAGCATGTTGTTTTATTTCCAGTAAAACAAAATATTTTAAAAAATGTGTTTTGGGGGTCGTTGATTTGTTCACCTCTAATTCATCCCAGTTCACTTTGATCTGAGCCCTGGAGCTTTATTTTTTTTCCTATATTTTCACCCAGATTGCACCCCACACTTGAAGCTCACATATTACAGATATATTCCCGGCTGCAGCTTTCTTTCCATTCTCTTTCTAAAGAGAAAGATCTTATGTGGTCCTCATGTAAGTGTCATTCACCCAGGAAAACTCCAGAAGAAGGAGTCCCCTCTGATGGGTGGATTTTGTGGGACATCCTCCCTGCTGGCTCCTGGGCTCTTGAGTAGGAGCTGGATCACAGCACATTGCTTTTACATTTCCTTTTTTTTTTTTTTCTCTCTCTTTTTTTGCTCTTTATTATGGGCAGAATGAACTTATCCAGCTCATTCAGAGAAATACCACTTTATCCTCTGCAAATCTCACTTCAGCTGTGAAGTGCACACTCAGTCATTCTAAGTAAATAGTTATTAGATGCTAATAACATTGTTCAGTTTTTCCTAGTTGTATCTTCTAAGGAATAAATTGTGCTGCTTGTGCGCACACCTGGTCCATGCACAAATGTCTGATAGTTTCTAATCCTTCTAATCCTTTCTCCATCCTTTCTTCTGGCCTTTCTGCTGGAACTTGGTGATATGGCTTAAACTTGATTTAAATACATTTGCTTTAGAGACTCTTTTTCCATATGCTTGTATAACCACATGATGCTTCTCTGGCTATAGTATTAATAACCACTGCATGACATTTTACTGTCACAACAACAGGGACATGCTTCAGTGGTTCTATCCCGCACTGACTGAATTCAGTGGGAAATCTGCCCTTATCTGTGGCAGGAGCAAGTGCGAGTCCATTACAATTACAAGCCACCAACATCCCCCTTCAAAGCAGACGCTAAAGGGCTCAGATATCCTGCAGCCCAGAGCAGGGCTGGGCTGCCCTGCTGAATTTTGGGGGGCTTCACGTTGCTCTGGCCACAGCCAGGGACTGGAAGCTGAGCTGGGGGTGCAGCGTTACCTGCTCCAGCACAGCAGCGTTTCTGGTGGGTCCTCAGTGTTGTCCTGGAGTATCTGAATGTGAACAGCTAAGAACTCCACGGACAGCACATGGCTTTCTATGCAAGATGCTGATTTGCAAAAGGAGTTGTAGTTAACATCAGCTTGAACCAGCTGGCGTTCACGTGCTTGTCCCTGGCCCTGAATTATTCATCTATCACTCATTGCAGAGCACTTTATTACTACAGCTTATCCTTTTGTGCCTTGTATTCATCCTCAAAAGAACAGTATGGTTGCACTGGATAATCTCTCATGTCAGTATCCAGTGACCAGACCCCCTGGCTTCACTGCAGTGCTTTTGAACAACACGCAAGGAAGGACATTTGCTGAGATGGATGTTGTTCCATCAACATACATTTTTCTGCTGGCTGCGCTCATCCAACCTTCTAAATTCCCCCCCAGTCCTCTCCCACAAATAACAAGCGATGCACCACAGACAGGTCTGGCACGCCAACAGGATACAAAGGTTGTATCCTGATGTAACCCTATGTTCAAAAGAAGAATCCAGGTAACTTTAACACTTCCATTGTTATTCCCAGAACACCGTCCGCACGGTTTATGGACCTGCAGTATAACTTGCATGGTAATTTATATACCATTTGACCTATCATGGTCTCTGATTATTGTTTTTTTTACCTACCTAAAACAATCTGTAATGCGTTACCTTAACCTCTGTTTTCTTAGTTACCTTAGTTCAAGCTTGCAGTGGACGTGTGCTTCCCTGCTGCAAGCGATGTGCCATATCCAAGGGACTACCACGTTGCTGCTCTGTATCCTTTCGCTTATGCTTCCAGTTTTGCCATGGTTATTTCTGTGCTGAGTGCAGCCAGCGGGCTGGGTTTTGTGCACCGTGCAGGAGAGGAGTGCGCTAAGCCTCTGCGCTGCCCCAGCCAGGCTCGCGCGCTCCCCGCTTCTCCAGGGCTTCCCCTCAAAGGGCTTCGCGCAGCTCTGGGAGCCGCATTCGCTCCCTTGGCTTCACTGGGGAGCTGAGCAGCCAAGCGCCTTGGGGACCCGGCTCTGTGCAGCAGGCGGCACTGAAAGCGGCTTCCAGGAAACCCGGCACCTCATTTCTAAATCTCACAGGCCTGCTTTATTTTCTCTCATTTCTTTTCACCTCCTGAAATGTGCACTGAAAAAGAGCTGTGTCTCATCAGAAGAAAATACTGCTATTTTTTTGACCACTCTTGCCATTTTTTTTTTTTTTGACCACAAAAGTACAATTCCCATCGATTTGGGCAGCATATTATCAGGCCATTTGGCGATGAAAGTTGTTAGAGGACAAAAGGCACCATTCAACACGCTTGTCCCTGCCGGTGGCACTACGTCTTGCTCACCAAGGGGCTCTAGAAGGCCCCGTTCTGCCTGGGAGGGGATTATCTCCTCGTGGGCTCTGCAGGGGGGAGCTGCAAGGCTGCCCTCAGAGGCCACACAGCAAGCTGGGGGCCCAGAAGTGCTGGGACACTGGCGGGACATTGGCAGCACGGGACCTGCCAGGGACGTCGGCGGCTCCCTCCGCTGTTGTTTCCAGGCCTCAGGACAACATCCGGTGCATCCCGCACGAAACGGGCTCCAGCAAGGTTTCCTCGGAGCAACACAGCCTGATGAGGAGCTCTTAGCTCCTTGCCACACGTCTTACAGCCACGCAACCGTCCAGAGGTGGGATTGCGGCTCGCTTGAGCTCTGGGTGGCTGTCGCAGCACGGAGCTGCGCTACAGCCAAGCCCCAAATATTCCTGAGGATCCCAGGCAGACTTTGCTGCCCCTGCTAGACCCTGCACGCAGCTGTGACCCTACTGCAGATGTAGCCCTACAGAGCTACTGTAAACCCTGGTGTTGCATTGGCTGCAATTGCTACTGCCTCGCAGGGTGCCCATAGCTGGTGGGTGCACCAAATGCAGAAAGTAAGGAAACAAATAAATAAATAGAATGGTAAATGGCTGAGGAAACATGTCCCTAAGTGCAGTAAGGAAAGTAAGCAGAAGGAAGGATAGATTAGACACCAG
Source organism: Rhynchotus rufescens (assembly GCA_032273925.1). NCBI lineage: Eukaryota > Metazoa > Chordata > Aves > Tinamiformes > Tinamidae > Rhynchotus > Rhynchotus rufescens. The sequence goes on along the minus strand of JAVCKT010030748.1, from coordinate 13,412 downwards.
GGGCAGAAAAAAAGTGCAGACAAAAGAGAATTTTATTGGCGGTCAGTTTTGGGGAGGGGAGAGTTGCGAGTGGCATTGCAGAAAGGAAGAGGAAAAATAAAAACAGAAACACTAAAGGAAAAAGAAACATGTTGAAAGATGACGTATGAATGGCTGGAAAGAAACATGTAGACCCAAATTTACTGTCCTTACCTGCTTTGAACAACATCTTTCTGTTCTGTAAGGGTAAGCCACTGAACCCAGGGGATGCTCTGGAGAGCAAAGGGCCTGTCTCTGTGAGAGGAGGGATCAGACTCTGGCAGGAGGGTGAGGTAGACAGAGAATTGGATGGCTGAGAAAGTGCGCGAGAAAAATCGATCTTGCTGTTTAACAGAAAGGCTGATGCCACACGGCTAGGGAAACCAATGTTGATTTTCCACTTTCTGCAAGGCAGGATGATGAGGAACAGACGAGGACAGGGTGGTGGCGGTGGCTGAATGGTGTGTGCGGGGGCCCCTGCATCTTGGTTCAGCTGAGAATCTGAGAATCTTCCTCTTCAAAACTTGTTGTGAGCTTTTCTGAGATGGCCAGAAACCACCCGAGTGCATCTGTGCACAGATTCCTCTTGGTGCATACAGATGTCTCCGAAACCCAACAAGTTTTTATGAGCAAGTTAGCCCTCCACCAGAAGCCTCCTTATCCTTAAGATCTTTTTTTTTTAACTAAAATGAACTTCTTTGGATACAGGCAATTCTACCTTTTTTATTTTATTATTATTTCTTCCAAGAAAGAAATATTGCTTATACAAAAGCTTCAACATTTCTCTTCACAACTGCTTCTCACAGCCTGGGCTGTGTGTCGGGAGGATATTCAGGAGCGCTGCAGGGAGATGCAAGGGAGATCTCCAGCTGTTCACATGCACCAGCCTCGCTCCTGAGGCTGCCAGCCGGATCTACCTGCCGCGCTAATTGCCTTGCTGGGATTTTCTGGGCTGCAAACAAAAGCATTTGCAAGAAACACTGCAAAGTAATGCAAAATAGCCTGTGTGGTGCTCCATCCTCCTGCAGCTACACTGGTCCTTGTGTGCCTTAGCACTGCACCACAGCCAGCAGCACCTCACAGAGCAGGGAGGCAGGCAGATGCAGCAGCTCACCTTGTTCCCCACTCCTCACCACCAAGATGGGGAGCAGGAGACGGTGGTATCATCACTTCCTTGCTGCACAGGCTCTCCTGTGACTTTAGGCCAAGACTTGGGTAGAAGTGGGATGACACTGGGGTGTCCTCACCACTCAGGGGCCAGAAGGTCTCCTCTTCTTCAGCTGCTTGGGCTGGATCGTGGTGGAGGCAGCTTTGATGATGAGAATGGTCCCATCTTGTGCAATAAATGAATTAATTCACGCAAAAGAGAACAGGAAGGCGTCTCATCCTGAATTCATGTACTGACAAAGTTCATGAATCACTGAAGTGATTAAAAGGCACCCACAGCTAGGCTTCAGCTCTGGGCTTCTGCAAATAAAAAGAAATTTCATGGAGCTCTTGAGAAGATTTGTGGCAATGGTCTAATTATAAAAATACAGGGGGAGATGAAAACACTGAGATCATTTCCCCGTTCCAAGTGGAAGCAAATACACCTGCAGCACTGTCTGATCTCTTCAGTAAGGCTAGCTCCTGAAATCTGCCACTAGCATAGAGCTCCCATTCTCCCTGAGAGAATTATTAGCCAGCCTTGCATTTTCCTCCAGTATATAAATAAATCTGCCTTTCTGCAGGATCTAAATGATTCTTTCTTGAAAACTGGGCAAAGAGAATAAATGATCATAGACCCTTTTGGACAGTCTTTCACATACTGGAAAACTATTATCTTATCTCCCTTAAGAGCTTCTAGAGCAACCAAACTAATTGCTTGAGCCATTTCTGATAGGTTACATTCTCTAAATATCTTATTTCCTTGTTGTTCTTCTTTGGTCACCCAGAATTGGATCCAATATTCCAACTAGGTCATCACCTAGTTGCATCACCTAGAGCATCACAGAGCGGAATAATTCCCTGTTGCAAAGAGTACTCCTGTTATAACACATCCCAGGATGAGATTTCCCTTTCATTAGATTCATCTTCTTTGTACATATTTGCTTTGAGTCCTACTGTAACTCCCAGATCCTTTTATTTCACCTTCTTTCCACCTCTTTTGTGATTCCTCATTTTGTATTTTGCATTTGATCTTTCATATCTTCATGTAGAGCTTTGTACATGTTGTTACTAAATTCCATCTTGCTGGTTTTTGACTATTTCTCCAATGTATTAAGATCATTTTGAATTCCGATCCCATCCCCTGAAGTGCTTGCATCCACTCCCACCTTGGTGTCATCTGCAAATTTTATAAGTGTACTCTCCACTCCATCATCTCTGAGGATGGCAGGAGGATACTGTGCTAGATAATAAAACATTCTTTTTAAACCTTGCAAAGATAAATAGTGAGTTAAGCTTTGATAAAGAACACTACAGGATGAAAAAGGTGTGAACATAGCTTGACTGTAGGATTTTGCAATCATTGCTTGTATGAATAGCTGATTTCTGCCACAAACCTGAGTATAGATTGGAAAAATGCAATCCTAATTTTTGTGGGGGACTTTCTTCCCCTATCAGTCTAACTCCAAATCAAAAAGGACACTGGTAAATCCCGCTATAAACAAATCCATATTGTGTAGCACTAGTTAGCAGAAGAAAGTTTAGTATTCAGGGAACGTACAGTACTAAAATACTTGTCAGTGTTGCAGTATTTTGACATATAAGTGGGACACATCTGAAACCTTATCTTTGCCTTCCATTGCCTAGTGCACAGAATTGGCACAGTGACAGAATTCATCTTGCTCAGGAGTCAGGATGTCACAAGAGCCATGTCTAGCAAGAAAAAAAAAGAAAAGAAAAACGGCAACACCTAGTCTTACAGCCCTGGGTAGGCAAGCGCAGAGTCCATACCTTTGACAAGGCTGGGATATTTTTATCTGAACTCAAACATGCACAATTTGTGAACTTGCTCTCTGCATAGATGTCAGGAAGCATGGCATGAAAATACTTTCATTAGTCTTTGGGATGCTGCCAGTTCTTTCAAATTGTTGTCATCCTTGCCACTGCCTGTATGATTTTTCTATCTGTGTAATCAATCGACAAAACATATTTTTGTCTCCTGGTGGTACTTGCCATGCCTTTTCTTGACGCTGTTTTTCCTGTGTAGGGTTCTTTTCATACCTAGAGCTAACTGGAACGATGAGCTGAAAATGCAACATATTTCATTTGCTTTTGCATCTGTTTGCCTTCAGTGAATGTAATGGTGCTGATGCCACCAGGACAGCCTCTGTAGCGATGCTCCCTTTCTCTTGACGCAGCAGGCAGATGGTCGGCCCAGCCCTTCCTGCGGCTCCCTGACTGTGGCGCATCTGGGCCGGCGAGGGCGAGAGCTGCAGGCTCCCTTCCTGCAGCCCCTGTGACGGCTGCCGCACAGGCAGCTGCTCCACGGGCACATGCTGATCCTGTTGCAGGCACGCATCTGCTACAAGCGGACTGAGACCAGGCCACGTCCCACACAGCTGTTGAAGGGCTCCAGGTGACTGCACATCCTGGCCGCTGCCCTCGGAAGGAGGTTTTCAGTGAGGTCTTGGCAGTTAAGCTCCGTGCGCTGTTCCACAGGCTGCCAGCTCTCCCCGCAGAAGTATGGAGAGTCTGGCTGCAGTGGGACCACTCTGGATGTTTCTGGGCTCTGCTGAAAGAAGCAGGGGAAGATCTTGGCAAGCAGAGTTAAGTGGGAAGGTGGTAACTGTTTACACATGGAAAAGAGGCCTTGGCCCCGCTGACTCACCTGTCTGATTTTCTCTGCCCTAGGAAATGTCATCCTCCACAGGAAGTAGAGAATAAAAGCACAGCTTTGGTAGAGTTTTCTTCTCTAGTAAAAATGCAAGGTCTGCAAAGAGAAACTCCTTCAGCTGGTTAGTCTCAAACACAGCTGTCTGTGGCGTGTTCAGATGTGAGCCTTCGCTCTGCCTTTCTTTGGATGGCAGAGGCCTGCTGACCCATGCTCAAGTACGTGGCAGGGACCACCTTAGGGAGCCACCAGGACCTGCCTCCTTGGGTGTGAGCATAGAGAGTCTTGCCAAAACTCCTCTGGCTCCTGGGAGCCTTTTATTTCAGGTCTTTTTTTTTTTTTTTTTTTTTTTTTTTTTGGCATTGCAGCACAGCTTTTTTGAATGTAAATAATGACGTGTGCAAAGTGACCCTGATATGGACCCCAGATCTGAGCCGGGTCAGGTCTTTCAAACACAAACGCCCCACCTTTTTTTCCCTCTGTTTTCATGAGTAATAATGTGAGCTCATGGCTGATCAAATTCAGCAGTAAAGCACCAGTGGGATCCTGAACTAATTTGGTGTCCCATCAAATTCTTTGATATAGCTACACAATAGCTCAGTGAGGGGAAAAAAAAACAGCTCTCTTGGGTGTATTGGGCCCTGCTGATGTTTTCTTGGCTTTTAGAACAGAAAACCTAACTAAAATAATAATCTTATGAGCTGCTTCATTTTCCTGTTTATCACTGTTACTCAAGCACATGGTATGCCTGAAGGTAACCTAGCCAAGAAAGCAGTGTAGACAAACTAATAGCAAGAAAATGCTATGGAGAGCCAGCACAGAGCATCATGATCTTACTGAGGGAAACTCCAGCTGCTGGGTATATTGTTTTTATTAAGTCACATTCTAGAGAACATGTGAGTAACTGCAGCAAGAAAATGCACTGTCCTTCATCAGGTTTGAAAGGACTATGCCTACCAGAGAGAAAGACAAAATTTGGAAAGTTAATACATTGAAAAGGGAGTGAGAAAGGGTAAGATAAAAGCTCACAGAGGTACTTTAGAGGCTGATGCTTCCAGCCAAAGTCTTGTCAGAAAGCAGGGAAAACCACTTCACCCAAGCACTGAGGACACTACTGCGTTTGTTCCAGCTGAAGTCTCGTCCCAGGGGCTCACTGGAGCCCCCGGGCAGCTCTAGCAGCAGACGGAGGTGTTTTTTGAGCACGAGGCTTCTCTGCAGCTTGTAGGTGTTTGCCCGGTGAACGTGCCGGGACACAGCCCTCCCGCTCTGGGGATCCCTGTCCTCCGGTACGATGACACACGTGGCTCCAAGCTACCAGCTCTTCTGCCTCCCAGCAGCAAAGTCCGGGGGTCTCGCGGCTCAAGGGCACACAGCACGGGCCTAGAAGGCGGGTGACTCCTGAGACGAGCTCGTGATGCTCTGCCAGGCCTGCCAGGGCTGTGCTGGTGGAGGGAAGCCTTTCTGCTGCTGCTCTGCATGGGGCCTGACTGCTGAGGTCAGTATTGTGTGTGCACATTTGTCTCAGGGCTGTCATACTGTAGCTCTGTGGGTACATCAGTATCCCTAGGCAAGTATTTAGTGAGCTCTTCTGTAACAAGGACATGCAGAGAGCCGCTGCTAGAAGTTTTATATTGTGCAATACAGCCAAAGATGTTGGTTCCTACAAGATTGTTCTGGGACATCCACAAAGAGGCAAGATTGGGATGCAATATAATCTGCTATCTCAACTTTGGAGGCAGTACTTCTACTATATATTTATTTTACAAAGCTGGGATAGCAGAAGCAGCATTTTCCTTGTTCCACATCACAGAGTTTTCCATCTCCAGCTCCTCAGAAGAAAGCTTTTCCTACCTTGTGGGAGCTTTACCTGCTCGCGCAGTGACGGGCAGGCGGCCGCAGTGCCAAGGCACGTCTCTCACCCTGGCCCTTCCTGCAGCAGCCAGTCTGTGCCAGCACGTAACCCCGCAGTGGGCACGGCCCCTCCTTTCCGATTTTCCTGCCTTTGCTCTCGCCCCAGCACGCAGCAGCCCTTGCAGCTGGCAGTGAGCATTGCCATGCACAGTCTCCCACAGGGACAGTTTTCAGGACTGCTCCATCTGCAGGGTCCTTAAAAGTGCAGCTTCTGTGCGAACGCCTTTTTTCTTTTCTTCACTGTATATTAACACCTTTCAGTGTGAGAAGGGGCTGTATGGGAAACGGGCTTCTTTGCTTACATTGCTTTTACCTTGTTGCTGTGGCATTGACTTCTACAGAGTTGCTCCAAATTCACACCCGTGCAATCAGACAAAGCATCTCTCCTCTGTAACTGTAGAAGGGCTGACCTTGCCAGGGCACTTCCAATGGCCAAAGTGTTATTTCAACAGGGAAAAGCTCATTCACACCTGTGTGAACTGGAAAAAATACAATTTAAAAGTAAGGCTGTTATTTGATCACCTCTCTACAACATGCACGTCTCTCAGTCAGTGCAGAAACCATTTTGAAATCTAGAGCAAACAGTGAAGGATACTCTGGCAGAACGAGATAGGGAAAAGGATGTTAACCTCCCTTCACAAACACGCAGGCCTTCAACTTACAGAAACATGACAGAAAGTTCTTTTATTTACCATTCACCTTCTTGGAAGAAAACACTTGCCATTCTATCTGAAACTCTTGAAAGAACAAAGGGCAAGGAAAATACATGGTCTTTTCTGTGTAACCCCAGTTTCTCTTTCAAATTACTTTGTTTGTGAGGCCAAATTCACCGCAGTTCAGTAGCGTAACACAGAGCATGGGGATCTGGCTACCCTAGCTGGGGATGGATCACTGTAATGGTGATTTCTCCTCATTTGTTGATTCTGGCTCCATCTTTAGAAACAGTATCTTTTGTGATCGCAACTGATGACAGTAAAGCCAAAACGATAAAGCCAAGGAAGAACCCAAAATAGGTACATGGGCTCCAAATAGGGTCACTTTACATCCCCTGTGGTATATGAGCCTATTTATTGTCCATTCCAAAGTACTGAAAGATTAAATCTGGGAGAAATCAATATATGGCTTCTAAAGGATATGTGAACTGAAACAGTTTGGGGCATCTGCTTTCCTTCTTACATGAAGTATGCTCTTGAATATGATGTAAAGGAACTGTGTAATTTATGATTGTGGGATCTAACGCAAAACGTCAAGTTTTGCAAACTGGCAAAAAACAAAACAAACAGGACAATACAGTGTGTTTTTTGATAATGCATCTATGAATTAAAAAATCAATAACATTATGTGAAAAGACCACGTTAGTTGCTCAGTGCCAAATACTCCTCAGCAACATCCAGGAGCTGGCTCCACAGCACTGCTGTAAGTTCGTTCTTCACTGGGTTTACTCGTTAGGCACCGCTGTGAAGCAGTAAGTGCCCGCGGGGCCGGGGCATCATGCGGAGCAGCCCGGCCCAGAGGAGCCTCCAGGGATGCCCGTTGCTGCGGACGGTCAGGCTGCACGTGGCTGCTGTGCTCAGGTGTGGGGATTACTGTGGGCAGCGTACTGGTGTGGAGGCATCGCCTTCAGGGGCCTAAAAATAAAAGAACTGGAGAGGAAATAAAATATTTTTTTAAATAATACGTCAAAGACATCTGAGCTGCATTCAGCCTGTCCAATATGGCCCCCAAGGCTAAGCCTACATATAATCAATGGACAGAAGCCCTCGCAGTGCCAAGCCGCAGCAGTTCAGCTCGCTCCCAGGTGTCTGTCCAGGGGCCCGGCTCTCGCGTCCTGGTGAGCTAGTGATCTGCATCACTCACCATTCACTTCAGTTCAG
>JAVCKT010030747.1:9412-21787 GCA_032273925.1 Rhynchotus rufescens | reverse complement strand
ATTTTTTTTAGAAAAAGTTCTCCATTCAGGGAAACTGAAGAGAAATAACTTGCAATAAATAAATAATAAAATTGAATTTTACAAAATGACTTAATAAAACAATATATTCTTACACGTTCTCCTATAGCTCCATCTCGCCCAGGAGTACCATCATTACCAGCAGGTCCCTAGAGTTAGAGGAGCAAAAAGAGAAATATTGATTTGCTCTGCAATCTTGCACTTGTATAAGAACAAGGAATAAAAAAGGCTAGATTCCGGTCTTTCTGTTCATGGAATTAGGCTCCAGTACTTACTTCTGGACCAGCTTCACCTACAGGTCCAGTGGCACCTGACTGGCCAATGGGTCCTGGAGGACCTTTATCACCTGGTGGCCCCGTGGGACCTTGTTTTCCTGGTGTGCCCTAAAAGAAATGAGAAATATCACATTGCAGTTTAAATCATAAGATAAACACAAGAAAATTGATGCCTGTAAAACAATACTTATGAATCCATAATCCATCTGAAATACCATCAACATTTCTTGATGGTTTCATTAATTTGAAATTCAATGAAAGAAGAAACAGTTTGTTTAGCTGTTTTTATAATAACAGCTCCTAGAATACGCCTTTGACTTCAAGACTATCTTCAAGATAGTCTCTCTAATAGCAGCTCTAAGGACACACTCCCTTGATATGTCAATATGTTTGGTGGCTTATCCATGATAGATAAGTGCTTGCAGACTCTGTGAGACTAATCAGCCTGGAAGAATGTAATGCAGCTTGAAATAACTGCAATAATCTCAGTTTCACTTTAATTTTGCACTGACTTTATGAATTCAGTGGTGCACAGTTGTCCTCTATACTACCCCTTTTACAAATATTCTATTCTAATCTCTCCTGGTTTATTAGCTCTCATATGAAGATCTGTAAATCGCATGTGAAAAAAAAACCAAAAGCCCACATGGCAACTTTGAAGACTTGTAGTTTGAAGATTTGTAATTCACAGTGACATTAATGAAACATTCACGCCCATTCTGGTGGCTTTTGGGTACTTAAATAAAGTATGGGGTTGGTTTTTACTTTTAAATACCTAATTTCCAGTCAAAAGCTATTATGTTAAGTAGACACCTTAACACTATTAGCCATTTATTTTTAATTCTGGTTCAGATCTTCCATTATGACAAAAATAAAAGCTTCCACCTTATGAATTTGCATAAGGCTTAGTTGGAGAGGAGGGGTTCCAACTTTTTCCTCACACACTGGGCACTACACCCTCAAACCCACAAAGCTAATGCCAAATGTTTAAGATGATTATATTGATCTAGTTGTTACTTACTGCAGGACCTGGCAGGCCAGGCATGCCTCTCTCTCCTCGCTGCCCTGGCATACCAACAATACCTCTTTGACCAGTAGTTCCTGCTGGACCAGGGGGACCATCTGGGCCCTGAAATCCACAAATGATAAAACATTACTATCACTTCACTCTCAATAGCACAGGGATCAAGATCAAATCTACGGTTAACTTAGAGGGAATTATCACCACTGTGGAGGACATACCGGCTGGCCGTCTTCTCCTGCATCACCTTTGTCCCCAGGACCTCCAGGAGGTCCAGCTGGCCCACGATCTCCCACACGGCCATGAGAACCAGGATCACCACGAAGACCTGGGGGCCCTTCTTTTCCCGGCTCGCCAATAGGTCCAGCAGGCCCTGGGGCTCCCTAATAAAAGACCTTGTTACATTAGACATTGTTCTTATCTGCACAATTCAACTCTAAGGACTCTGATATGATTAAGGGCAAATGTACATGTGCTAAGAAAAGACCAACATGTGATGCTTCCAAGCTAGTATCATCTCCTTTACTGTGGTGCTGTATTCCCAGGAATTTTAGATGATATACAGCTCAGCCCCTCTTCCCCCTGCACTATTGCAATTCCAAAGTTTCTCCATTAATGGATTTTTGTGCAATTACAGTCAGAAAACTTGCACTCATTCATTCTTTCCAATATCATCAAGCCAAAAGACCATACTGAGACTTTCCCATTCCTTTTGTCCCAATTAGTGTTTGCTTTTACTTTTCACCATTTACCAAAATGCTTTTCAAAGATTCCAGATTTATATTATTTTTTAGTACAACCGCTTTAACTTCTCTTTACCTATTGATAAACTTCCCTTCACAAAAACTCTCCTAATTTCAGTTAGAAGAAACAAAAGGAAGAAAAAAGAAAAAAGGACAAGATGATACAGGATATGGTTTCATTTCTGCAAGCAATTAAGTCACTCAAGCATTTTAAACAGCTCAAAGTCTGACTAAATCCTATTGAACCCAATGAAAAGTCTTGCACTAACTTGAACACACTAGGTAGAGTCCAAAATTAACAAGTTTTATTAAATGAATGCAAATATGCAAATGGATGTAAATATGCAGTCACCGAAGTTTGAGCTAACAAGCTTCTATAGCATCAAGCCACAAACACTGCTTCATCTTTCCCTTTTTCCATTAGTCTTCATGTTTTCAACTATTATTTTATTAATGCACCTATTAGAAATATGCAAATGAACTTACAGTAGGTCCTGGAGGTCCCACTCTTCCAGCAGATCCTGGGAATCCAGTAGCACCCTAAAAAGCATTTTAAAATCAACTTTACAGAAAGAAATTCCTTACTAACCTGAAATGTTGTTAGCTCAATTAATGAGGAATTACAGTCTCACACATGCAAGTTGAGATGAAGAAAGATATGTGATTTCTTTCCGTTACATATAATTTATATAAAATTGTGTTATTGGATTATTTATAGACAAGTTGTAAAAACTAAAACCTACTTACAGGTGGACCCTGCGTTCCTCGACCACCTTTCAGACCAGGAACACCTGAAGGACCCTAAGAAGAAAGAGGGGTGTGATAGTGAACATCCAGGATGTTGTAAATGAGCAAGATCGCCTATGCCACTGGTTCTCTGATAGAGGCTTTTATACTTACTGGTGGACCAGGAGATCCAGCAAGACCCTGTGGTCCTGGAGATCCAGCATCTCCTTTCTGTCCAGGTTCTCCAGGTTCACCTTTCACACCAGGCTGACCATCAGGGCCCTATAAGAAATAAAAAAGAGAAGAGAAATCAGGTCAGAAAATACCAAATCCTTTCAGTCTGAGAAATTCAATCTGTAGGGTGTTTTGGAAGGCCAAAAACAAACAAAAACAAAAAAAACCACTCCCCTTTTCCCTCCCACACCCCAAGAAAAGAGAACAAAACAGTCCAGAAGATGGTAGTAGTCTATTTGCTCAGTTAGACAGTTCAAGAGAATTATAACATTTCACCACAGTCTTTAGATGATCACAGATAGGATTTTCTGAAAGTTCTGTGAAGTCAATATTTGCATTACAATTTTACCAAATCTAGTTCATATTTCTTGTCTTTAGAGTCACTTGTACATATATATTTCCTATTTTCCTTGGTAACTATTAGATATTTAAAACTAAATGGAACACATCAAACATTCTCTTTTCTAGATCCTACTACCCAAAGTAGATGCCTAACTGTTTGTGAAAGGCCTGAAATGTTGGCTGTGGACATTTTGGGGTATTAACAGAAAATGGCAAACTTCCCACATGTCCCTTTTATTCATTCTAGCTTCAACTTCTCAGGCAGCAAATCTTTGCTGTGTTTCAGCAAATGACAATTTATAACTTTCTTCATTTTAATCTCAAAGGAAGCAACATTGCATATTCAGGAAGATGGGAAATCTGGTGAACAATTACATAACCTTATCAACAAAAACACTTTTCAACTGTCTAGGGTATTTACTGGCCCTTTTCTTTAAATGATATAATAATGGGAAAAAGAAACAGCTCTTTTTGTAACAGAAATGTGACTCGTGTTCCAGAATTATTCATAATGTAAGAAATGAAATGTGTCAAAGCACAAGTAAAGGATTAGTGGTGTTATCTAACACATACCGGAGGACCAGCAAAACCAACAGCACCAGTTGGACCATTTTCACCTCGGGAACCCTGGGAAAAATGAAGAATAATTGTTTTTCCACATAGAAGTCTTTTTATACACCGTATAATTTGCAAGTAAGAAACAAAGAAATAAACTATTTAATATCCTAAGAGTAATTATCATCTTGCTCTTGTTATCAGAATCAAATGTATGATCCCTAATCCCACATTTAATGTGTTACATTTAATCACACAATAAATACAGTGTTAACTAGGACATTAAGATGTAGCACAAGTTCAAAAATATATAGAAATTTTCAAGAATTTTCAGAATTTAGAGATGGAAAACATGTGCAAGGACTAACACTGCAATAAAAAAAACTCAGTTGCGAACCACTATCGGTGAAAGCAAGATTAGCCGAGAGCACACACGCTATGCAATACCCCCATTCCAATCAAACAGAAAAAACAAACAAACAAAAAATACCACAGTAGTTCCAACATCTACATCACTGTAAGATCCAAATGGGATGTGAACCACTTCAGCTGAGCTTACCACAGAATGTTTCTTTGGAAAAAAAGCAGATGATTGCTACCAAGGTCCAGTACTCCCTAGAGCGGTGGGAGCTGTTCCAATTTACACAGAAAATAAGATTGTTCTGATTTCTGACCAAGTTATTCAGTTCTAGACTGATTTTGAAAGATCTAGAAAGGCTGAGACCATGATACCTAATCATCAAAGTCTGCTATTAAAATTCTTAAAAGTCACAAACAGGCAGAAGATGACGAGCTAGTGTAATTAGATCAAGTAAGATATTTCTCTACATCATCCTACTTGTCCTTGTCCTACTAAACAGTTACATGTGTAGAGTAGTATCTGATATAAGCATGCATGCTTTTAAATGCATTGGTTTTAGGAGTGAGGGTAAATGAGCATAACTTTATGCAGAAATTGTCCTAACAAGAGTGCAGGACCAAATCTGACAGGTGCACAGCACCAAGACAGGCACTACAGATTTTGGCTAAAAATGAAAGAGAAGAAAAAGTGGAAAAACTATCAGCAAGTGAGAGAAATGCCTAGAGTTTGGATCAGTCTTAGCTATTAGTCCCCTAGCAGTATTTGTCAACTCATACCAGGCAACAAATAAGCATGTGTACTCACAGGATTTCCACGAGAGCCAGGAGGACCAACTAGACCACGAGGACCTGGTTCACCCTTAAGACAAAATTATAGGTTATATCCCAAGTAGTTTATCTGAGGAGTAGCGAAAGTGCCAACAAAGTGTGCTTCTACTAAGAAAGGCAATAGCATAAAAATGTGGTTACCTTTTCACCAGTTTGACCTGCTGGACCTATTGGGCCTATTGGACCAGGGAGACCCTGTTGAACAAATTAGGATAAACTGAGCTTAGAAAAGAAACGATTCAAAATTCAATTAAGATTTCTGTTATGCATCATTTTCATCATCATATTAGATGCTTTAAATTCTTCTCTTTCACAATCGCAAGTTTGTTGGGTCTTTATCTAAAATTTACTAACATTTTTTCTCTCTATGACTGGAAAAACATGCGTCAAAACTCCTGCTTTCCCTCATTCTTCACTAATTTCATCTTCTCCTTTCTAGAGTGTTTATGAAGAAGACCAATGACTTTGTTTAGTCTTTAGACTTAGACTTTATTTTGCTCTCTCAGGAGGAAATTAGGTCCTTTTCTCTCACTTGACAGAAGCTCTCTAGAACTTTTCGGTTGGTACTTCACTCCTTAAAATAACAAAAAATGGTCTATCATTATCTTTAAAGACTTATTTGCTTATATTACACAAACTTTTTGTCCTCAGAGTGGCATTTTTGCATATCAGTTCTAATCTCTCCATCCAAAACAACCAACTACACTTGATGATCTTGTAGCACTAAACGTATTTTCTTGAATACTTCGATGTCCCAAGTATAATTTGCTTTCAGTAGAAGCAGAATAACACTTTGTGCATCATGTTTGAGTTCAAGAAAATTTTCCTACCCAAAAATGTGACCTGGAAGCTGCTTCAAAATGTAGAGGAATAAAAAAAAAAAAAGTATTAAAATAACATTACACCACTGTCACTGCTCTAGTGACAAGTACCAGAGATATCTTCAGGATATCTGCATTATTTATGCACAGGAGACTCAAAACTTTGCTGATGTGTCAGTAGCTCTCTGCCATTGTGTTGTGCAGAACATTTAAGGGCATTTTTTGTCTGAAAATTCAGATCATAGAGAGGGTACGTTAGTTCAAATGATAAGGAGGCAGCCTAGCCCAAGAATAGGAGTGAGTGAATCTGCTCTTCAGCTACTGAACTTTACTTGTCCCTTCATCACCTTTTTCTGTCGTTCCGCTTAGGTAAATCCCAAATCAACATCTTGCTTCTGAGATTCTTTCCACTGGTATCTTACTCCCATTTTCTATCATATAAAATATGAGCTTGGAACACAAAGGTCTCAAAATAAAGTGCACAGCAATCTTGAAAAAAAATTTAGATATCAAATTTGGAGGGTAAGTGGGATGAGATGATGGTCAGCCCATGATATCTAAAAGTTGAATCCTGTTTATCACTATGAGCTGAGTAATGGTAAAACATGTGAAAAAATGAGACAAAGAATAGTGATGCATTTACTTACTCTTGCGCCATCATTGCCAGCTGTACCTTCAGCACCTTTCTCACCTACACCGCCCTATGGAAGATACCCAGAAAATCAAAGATGTGACATGAAAATCTGAATAGTCCTAAGAGGCAGTTAATTCTGCTCCACAGAACAGAAATAAACAGACCTACCCTGTCACCCTTTGGGCCAGGAGTTCCAGCAATCCCTCTTTCTCCAGGCATACCTTGAAGTCCTGGTGGGCCTGGATCTCCAGGCGTCCCACTAGGACCCGGGCTTCCCTGAAATGAATAAAAAGTCAGTTTTTGACTATTCATTTGAGAAGTATCTTTGTCTCTAGGCTGTGCCTGACTTGCAGTCTCAGGGGCACAGTTTTAAGTAATATTTTTTTCTTAAATTTGGATCTAACGCGTATCCAAATACTTTTCTTTTCCCATTGTAATACTCAGGAAGTTCAGTTGTAATACTGCAGTCCATCCAAAGTACATTAGAATGTACTCAGTGCATCCTGGGGTGAGGACAGGCTAAAAGAAGCTCTAGTCCCTTTCTACCTTGACAAAACTCGGGATGCAAGATAGGCCGATTACAGTAGACAGCAATATGCAGAAATTGCCAAAAGCAGGGATACTTTATTTATGCTTTGCTTCTCATAGTTATGTGCTTCATGTGCATTACAGGTCCCATAGGACTACGGACATTCATTTTTGGGGGGTGATCTTCATAGACCCAGCAAAGCCAAATGTAGGGGAAAGTAGGGGGCTGCAATATGGCTTGCAGTTTCCTGCATATTCTTTTACACACTTGACCATGATTATTCTCTGCATGTTCAGTGACATGGTTCTTAATACAGGGTCAATACTAGTCAGTTTTCTGCAGTTTAGAAATGGCTTTGCTACGTTCTATTGAGAAACACAGAAGTTCTTTAGAATTTAATCTATATAAATGAAAACAAAACATTCAATACTTCATGAAAATTCTCTTCCCAGAACCCTCATCTAAATAAGACAGCTTTCATAAAAAGAGAACCATGTTTTAATAACAAAGATCTCTCTTATTTTCTTCCAAACGAGCAGAATTATATCCAATACTACTGCAGCAAAATATATCATCCAGCTTACCTTTGGACCATCTGGACCATGACCTCCAGCCATACCCTTTTCACCTTGAATTCCTGATGCACCTGGCTCTCCCCTTTCTCCTGGATTGCCACGTTCTCCCTACAGAACAGATACACAACATACTTACACAACATACTTAGTAGGCAGGAAACAATTCTGTTAGGAAAAATGATAAAGAATCCCTGAGAATAGCATTGATATTATTATTATTCCAATACTGCTATTGGAAGAGGAAGCCTAGGAGAATTGATTAAATTTAAAATATGTAAGCACATATGTATGTGCTTTTAATGCTTTTCTTAATGCTCCTGCCCTAAAGTTGCATAATATAGTTTATCACTCAACAAACATGATAACAGTGTCATTTTCACCGGCTGTAAAGCCAGTGGTTTTATAATCTATGTATTAACTGACGAGCTCAAACCACAGTCATTTAGCTGGTGAAAAAGGACAAAACATTGCTTGGAGGTGCTTGAGTCTGTATAGTACATCAACTATATAATATATAGTATATATACTACATATGTAAGCTTCAATCTCAGAGCATAGCTATGAATGTATAATTATGAAAAAAGATATGTACCCTAGGACCCAAAGGACCAACAGCACCAGGATCTCCAGGAACACCCTGTGCAGAAGAGAAATTACTATTAGAACAAAAGCATTATAGTTATGAAAATTACAAATAAACTTTTCCACAGTTTCCATAGTTTTTCCATAGTTTCCATAGTGCACTGTGAACATAGATGGCTAGTTGGGAATAGTATCTGTTCACAACAACAGAGCATGTCCAGTTAAATCAAAGCAGATAGCTGGATTCTAGTAATTATTTTACTCAAAAGACAAATTCACAAAAAATTCACAGACAATTTGCAGGCTACATCAGTGCACGTTTTGAAACAGTGGGAAATTCAGCTACAAAGAGCGGGAAAAGTCCTTTATGAAATGAATTCTCATTAAGAAATTACCTGATCACCTGGTTTTCCTCCCTCACCAGGAGGGCCTGGTGGCCCAGGCAATCCCTGTAAAAAAATAAACAAATTGCTCACTAACGTAACAAAATGTTATGCAAATTCTGATTTAATTAAGACACTAAGAATATCAATTGTAGTATTATACACAGCAAATAAGATTATGTCCTCAGTGATCGCTAAGCAAAAGTTACATGAATATAGCATGTTTCTCTAAAAGGAAATGACAGCCCTTATGTATTTTTACTGTTGATATGCATATGTCCCACAAGTGTTGAAGTCCTCTATAAATGGACTAATTTTATTACTACTACTACAAGTATCAAAATAATCTACGTGCTCTATTTTTGGAGTAAACGCATTTGGAAAACCTCCAATTCAGAATTAAAAAACAACACAATTTTTTCAAGTGTTGCAGATTGGTACAATTGGTACTTAAAACCAATTCAGTTGAACACACAGTTATTGTTAGAACTAAGCATCATTATTTATTTTATTATACTAACTATTCTGAGCACCATTGTCTAAGTACTTGAGTTTTCATTTTGTTAAGCATTGAATTTCTCTAAGGTGACAAAGACATATCTGTGTATTGCTTTCTCACAAAAAAAAAAAAAGGAGTATCCATACCTGAAACCCTGTAGGACCTGGAGGGCCTTGTTCTCCTCTTTCTCCTGCCAATCCCTATGCAAAAAGAAAGAAAAAGGAAAAAGAAAGTAGTATTTTTTCTTCTCTCTGAATAGTATTATCAATATATATTATTACATATTATATATATATGTGTGTGTGTGTGTGTGACAATGTAAACCCTATTTAAAAGATGTATTAAGATATAGCTTTTCATCTTATTTCTTTAAAATGACAGAATAAACTTTGTGCTGAGGGGTAAAACATTCCATTTCGCTGAAATGATGGAAGCTAGAAACACGTACTGACAGAAAATTCTGTACTTGCATTTTTTTTTATTTTTAAAGTCAGTAAAAGAAATTGGAATATCAATACGTTTCAACTGGTATGAAGACAGATAAAATCAAAGGCAGAAAGATTAATTAATAGATGGAAACACAAGCAGGCAAACAGGCCTAGGTCAACTTACTGATGGGCCAACAGGACCAGAAGGACCAACTTCACCATCTTTACCAGGGGCTCCCTAAATTAAAATGACAAAAGAAGAAGTCCTATATAGTGAGCATGTATAACAGAAATATGTCTTTTTCTATAGTCACTGAAAACTCTAAGTCACACTCACTCGCTGTCCTGGAACACCTGCATTTCCTGCTTCTCCAGGTTTTCCTGGATCACCCTAATTCGAAGAAAGGAAAATAATCACTTTTAGCTACTATTTTCATCCATGAAAATATATGCTAATACTAAAAGTTAAGCAAATGCTGGGAACAAGGTGCCGCACTCACACTGCTGCCCTTCGGTCCGGGAAGGCCCATGCTGCCTGGCTGACCTCTGATTCCTATTGAACCTGCTGGACCTGGACGTCCGTCTTCTCCTGGGGCACCCTACAGAAATACGACATTTTTCACATCAAATTAAAAACACCATTTACTCGTATAAGCCTGTTTACACCTGGAGTATAATTCCCAGTGATATTAGAGCCTAATCAGCACTATCAGAACTTGAGAACAGCCCTGAAGTGGATACTTGTATTATTTCTGCAAAATAATTGCCTTCAAATAACATTAATATATCGAATACATGTCTCAGAACGTAGTAATTGAACCCCACACTGTTTCTCAGTAGTTTCTCAGATGGAAAAGGCTGGCACTGAAGATAAAAGGCTTTCTAACATCTAATAAAATTCCTTAATTCTGCTTGTAATTAGAATGGGCTTTTAAAGCTATATATTTTCACTTTAAAGTCAGTGAATCTAGTAAATGCTAGTGAAAGCACTCATTATTATAGATGTACTGGTTTTGGTTTTATCCGTAAAATATGTCTTTAAAGCAGAGTGCTTCATGGAGTTGCAAGCAGACTGCTAGAGCTAACCAAATATTATGCAATTATTACCATAGAACCATTATGTACAAATAATTTATTGATTCCAAAAAGACATAGCTAGAAAAGATATTCAGTTCTCAAAGATTTAAGAATCTTGTAGAAGTTCCTAAATAATTGACAGGTAAGTGCTAAAATCTAAGGAATGTTATTTACAATAATTTAGAAGTTGGAAGTCTCAAGTTAACACTTACAGGAAAAGGTAAACCTTTAAAAATGAAGGAAAGCTACCTGTAATTTCAATGATTTGGGAATTTGAAATTATTGTGGCATTAACAAAAAGAACTAGTTATTATGTCACTTACCAAGGGGCCAAGTTTTCCTTCAGGGCCTTGAACACCTGGATTTCCTGTCAAACCCTAAAAATGGGAATAATATTAGTATAAAGTTGGACGTAGAATTCTAGAACAAGACAAAAGGCAAATACACCCTAAAGTACGCACAGTAATTAATATTAGTTTGTACAACATTCCACAGTATTTTCTTTGCAGCAGATAAGGTCCTCATCCTACTGTTAAATAACTTTACAACTTCATGCCTTATTGTCTTTATCTTCTTTTTTCTTATATACTCATTTATTGCTTTTACACATCTCATCATCACCTCCTTTAATTCTGCTGTTGTTGCCTGGTGATTTGTATTAAATTTTGATCCTGCTACATCCTTTCTTTCCTTTCGTGATGTTCCAAATTCCCAAATACTTTTCTTGAAAAATTTTCCACAACTTGCACCACTCAAATATATGGCTATCAATCACAAATTTATGGAAGATCTGGCCTTCAATTAATGTTTTCAGTGATAACTATGTGCTTTAGAAGCAGAAATCCTTCAATTGACAGTCTAATCAGGAGTATTTTTCCTTCTTTTGAAGATAAATGGTATCTTGCTTTAAACATCATGGGGAAAGAGTCAGATATTTTGGCTTTTACTCTTTAAGTGGTCCCACTGAAGAAAGTTACAAATCACATTTCACTTCAAAAGACAAAGGCAAATCAAAGGAATAAGGGAAGAAGTCTGTACTTATACAACAGCTTCTTAATACTCTGAAGCTCATTGCTGCCTCCTGAAAATGGAAAACACCACAGTTTAAAAAGTGTTGCTACTAGTTCCTTACCCTTGCACCTGGGAGACCAGGCTCACCGGGACGTCCAGGATCCCCCTGCCCACCTTTAGGACCAGAAGAACCTGCTGGACCACGCTCTCCTTGCGCACCCTAGAAATAATACCAGAGTGCTATTAGGCACAGCATCCACAGTTAAAAGAATTTAAATAAAGTATCTTGTATTAAGGCCATATTTTTGCAAACAGACTTCCAAAGTGTCAGAAGCTTTATTACTAGTTAAATGTGGCCTCCTCTATAACAAAATGACAGAATCTTTGTATTTTTAGGAAGAGTTAAGAATAGTCAGAAGTGCTAGCCAAATACATCTATGAGTCACTGCTCTGGAAAAGCCAGAATAGATAAGACCATCTGTTCAATGGATAAGCCTAGAAAAGCTATACCAAAAACTACAGAGCAATGTATTCAGCAATATACTAACAGTGACAGATCAATGTCTCCCATCTATTCACATTCAAACATGAGATAGCATCAACTTGGAGACATACAAAAAGAGATGAACATTACAGGATTTATTGTTTTCACCAAAACATTTGCTTTCAGAACATTCAGATGTCTTTCTGGCATTTAGTCACTTCTTTACCCTACTTCTAGGAATTCTATGGGT
>JAVCKT010030744.1:14260-28281 GCA_032273925.1 Rhynchotus rufescens | reverse complement strand
AAACAGAGGCTTGAGAAACACCAATTAAATGTTAGTGTTCTCTCCCATGGTGAAATGGGCAAATCTCCAAACCAAAAATTGCAGAGTTTGGTAGCCACTGTGGAGGCTGAATCCATCAAACAGGCTCCTGCGCCAAAGTATACCAGCCAAAAGTCTATGCCCATTTCCTTTGTTCCCTTGTAACTTTTTGTGTAAATATCTGCATTTTTAAAAAGTTTATTACTTGACCATTGATATATTTTTTCCATCCTTAAGATTATTTACAGTTTCTGAAAAAATACCGTCTTATCTAAAAATCTCTTCATAAATTCAAGTAGAAAGAAGAACGCTGTCTCAGAATATCCGCCCTATTAAAATAGCTCATAGATAGTGAATCACCCAAAGTGCAGAAATATTCAGAAATTAGCACTTAAATTTTGGAAATTGTTATTTACAAGTACTTAATTCATTAATCAAAGGACTGTAGTATCACTTGAACTTTGTAAAGGAAATATTAATAAACCTCTAATGATTTTCTTTACATTCCCAGTACCATACAGAAATAAACTATATAGAAATAAACTGTTTTGTCACTATTTTACTAGACATTTCTCAATGTCAGTCAGTTAAACCAGATTACCTTGTTCTTTAAAATTTAGCCTAGAAAGCTTCTCTTGGTTCAATATTATGTTTTAGCATCTCAAAGTGGCTCATCTGGCCATTCAAGAAACAGTAATTTATAACAGCATAAAGATGAATTAGCCTGCTGAAGAGATTACGGACTCCCTTCTTACATACAGCCAAATCCCATTTAAAGCAAATAGGAAGCTTCTGCATAACTTCAGTTGGAGCTAGATTCATTTTTCTCCCAAGTGAATCCTATCAAACCACTGGGAATCAGTGCCTAAATATGGACTTTGTTTCTGAAAGCTGAAAGTTGAAATCGATCCAAAGTCTCACCGCAAAAACAGAAGCAGAAAATTTTATTCAGTCTGTAAAAGATCGCATTTCTAAGATCAATTGAAAATATTTTATACTTCTATTTAACACTTCTGCTATTTTCATTACTATGCAGTTATTTCGATGTTGGCCTATCCCATACCTACTAAAACTAATGAAACAAACATCTAAGTTTTCCTAATTTATCCTTTTCAATATGTATGTTTTGCATTACAAAATCTTACTGAATTCTGAATTTTTCAGGCTCATATGCCTCTCTTCTTATGATAGCAACTCACTTTATTTACTATGTCCCTTTATTGCTATGAAATTTAAAAGCTATTCCAGTGAAATTGTTTAATGTGAAACTATTGTACTAGTGATACACATATTATTTTCCATATGCACCTATTGCTTTTATAACAGGTAGTAAATCCTCAATTTGTTAATAGAAACAATAATGTCTCTCCAGAAACAACCAAATCCAATATGAATTCTAAGCATTCTCTGTGACACCAGTGATCATTAAAAATAACTGAGGTAACTTTCATTAAAGTATCTTACCATAACTTCTGTGATTGTAAGAACAGAAATCAAGATGTAGGAAATCAAATCTCCTCCATCAATCACATCTCAAAGGAATTACAGCCTCACTAACTGAATCAAAAAATAAACATGACTGAATTTTAGAAAGAGAAGTTTAGTGTTTGTTATTTCCTGTTGGGCTGAATGTTATCATATAAGGCAACAACAAATTAGTATAGAGAAAGAGAGGAGTCTTTCTTCTGTGTATTAAATCACCAAGAAAGAACCAATTTGAGTAAGTCTATCTCACTAAAAAAAGACCAGAGTAGCTGAACCTTCCAAATTTCCCACGAAAATGATGTCAGTTGTGGATACTAAAGCTCTGTCAAAGATGTAGAAGAACCTCAAAACCTTCAGCATGTTAAGGTGAGATTGTCCAAAGTATATGGATTTTCCAAGATTACGATAAACTAATTCTCATTAATAGAGGTGATTTTCCCTTTCTCCATGTTAAAAAAAAAAAAAAGAAAAAAGAAAATAAATAACTAGATGCAATCAAAATTATTTGTAAATATAAATGTCTCAACCTCTCAGATGGATAAATTCAGGAATAAATGGAGGATTTGCCCAAATAATAACTCACTGTTATAAAAATGCAGCTCATAAACATTCACCATGCCACTGCCATCTCAGTCAGTGCTTTCTTCCTGCTGAATTAACTTCAGGGATCAGTTTTCATCTTAATCTTCCCTCTATAGCTTTTAAAATATTAAGCCAATGCTTCATTCCCTTTCTCCTTCATAAAGCTTTACCAATTATATATATGTTAAAACCTTTGTTATGTCTCCTGATACTTCTTTGGGAGACCTGGAATGGATCTATCTGTTCTGACATTTTCACAGGCCTCGGACATTTTAATTCCTTATAATTTTTCTTAGCAAGTGTTTCATTTTCTTCAATATTTTTCTTCCTTTGGGAAATGACTACCGTAGTACTGTCTGCTGGAAATCTTTGGTTAAATAAGCTTTTTAAAGACTAGTTGTGTCTACTTCTTTCTCTCAATAAATCACATTCTAGGCCCTGCTATCTTTTTTAACTTATCTTTATTTCTTATGTTATGAGAAAACTTTTGGTTTCATTGGACCATTACTTCTTATATGTATCTTTCATTTCTGATTGCATCATAATTGTTTATGCTTGATCTTATCATCTTCTGCATTTGCTGCTTCATATTTATATCGAGCATGCTTCTTTATCACGTTATATTTCTTTTTTGCTGATAATAGCTGTTCCAGTTTCCTTTGCAGTAAATTAATCATTAGCTATCGAGTGTCATCTCAGTGATACTTACTAATTATAATAAGCTTGACTTTATCTTCTTCTCTTTATTATTCCACCCAGGATTTACTGTCTTCTTCCATAATTCATCAGACTCAAACACTACAGTTTTATTAGCCCTAAATAAAGCAGAGCTGAATGATTAACCTCTTTAAGACTGCCCTCCATCTGCCTCTCCAAATCATGTTTTTCAAAAAAGAAGAGGCCAACTTAACCTCTATCTAATTTGATCCTTGGATACTGTGAATGAATCAACAAGATTGCATCATAGCAATAACTGAGAGAAGAATTTGACTCTACACAAATGTATAAATAACTCTATTTTTAGATCTCTATTTACTTTGTATTTGCAAAGGCTTTGTCCTTTTTAGCTGGAAAAATCAGGGGAACAGAGCAAAACTCTTCAGCATGTCCTCCCAGCTATTTCCTCAAGAAAACAAGAACTGGCAACGCATGGTGCACCAGGGTTTCACAAACTCTTCTTGTCTGCTTCTCTCATGATGAGAATCAGTAGAACATTAGAATTACTCATTCTGGGTAACTCATTCACCATACAACCATGCCCCACATGTCATATATCAGAAGACAGGCATTAAGGCAGGCAGGACACATTTCTGGTTTTGGCAGATTTTGTCACAAATTTTCTTTTAACAAGGCTTCCCAAAAAACACCTGTGAGCATTTTAGGACAATATGCACAATGCTATTGATGGAAATGATAGGCATTCCTGTGGGACTCTCAATTGCCCAATCTTTCTCTGGATAGCCAAGAAAAAATATTTGGGTTCCAGCATAAAGGCATAAACATGGTCTTAATTAGCTATTACTGATCAGAAAAGAAAGTCACTGAGGCATATTCTCTGAAAATATTATTCAATGATTGGTTGTCCAGGAAATTGAGAACAAAACAGAAACATCTTTATGCCCCAAATAAATCCATGGGTATCCATGTAGAGAAAGTGTTATTGAGTACTTGCTTTGGTTCTAAAATTCTTCAGCTAAATCATCTTGGATAGCAATCAGAGTCCTCTATTACTTGGAGTATGAGTTGGACACAGAATACCAAATCTGTTATTACTATGACTCTGTATACCAAGATAAGATCATTTGCAGAAATGCTCCATCAGATCCTGAAGAAAATATTTCAAAGGCTCTGTGTTTGAATAACTGCATCTTGTGTGCACCACCAAATTGGGTATGGTTTTGTAGTTTGAAAAATAGTGTAAAACAGTTTATATTTGAGGAGTAGGCTTCTGCTACTACTAGTAGTTTATAATTTGGACATCTTATAAATTTCTCTGCTTAATGTGTCGTTCCAACTTACAATACTGAGAGCATAATCAGTTTGCATCTTTTCTTTTTATTACCAAGCGACAGTAATGTTGAGTTGAATTTTAATGTTTTTCAACTTCTTTCTGTGCATACTTTTTTCTCAAATATTATATTATTTTAAAAACTCTATTCTTTTTTAATATTATTATTACTTTAATTCTGCTTGGTTTTGGCTGGGTTGCCAAAATGTTCCATGTCTAATTTATTTATTTTCCTTTTCCATAATTGAATTGTTTTGTTTCAAATGATAGACATCTTAAACATTTTCAATTATTTTTAGTGCCTTTTTTTTTGTGGTTATTTTCTCCTCAAAATTTGCTTTTTTTTTTCTTTCTTCCTGTTTCCCTCTGTTTCTTTATTTAATACAATTTCCTTTCTGTCAAGCATTTGCTTACTCTAAGCAATTCTTCCTTCCTTTGTTCACTCTGTGTATATATTACACACTTGTATCATCTCTTCCTTTCTCATTCACTAAGGGCTACCTGCACTGATCCCAGCTACCTGCTCATTACAAAACCTACCATTTCCATTTAGCTATTTCCCTTAAAATATATCCAAGCAACTCCAAGACCTCATAAATATGACATGAAATTGTCAATTAAATCCTTTCAGTCTAATCGGGCTAACTTATTCAATGTCATTAATTTCATTACAAAATACCAAAAAAATTATTTCCTTCTCTATTAAATATATAGACAACCAGCTTAAGTAATTCTACCATGTACAATACTTTATTCTTCTTTGGTGCTGTTTCTGTTTTCCAGGGCTCTTAAGAGCTCTACTAGAACCCCTGCAGAAGCAGAGGAAAATCATGATTCTGCCTGAAAAGGTCTCACAGTCTAGAGGAATTAACCAAGGGATACAGCCAAGTGAAGCAGTACAGGCAACAACAGTACTGTCTTAACATAACAGGCAATGGTCTGTATAGGCAGCACTGGGAAAAAAAAGAGAAATTAGGATGGCAGTTGGAAAAGACATGCATTCTTATTGTGGGAATCTCAGAAATGAGTGAGGAGCCTCATGCATCAGTGATCAACAAGGGTTTTTACAGTTGTAATATGAGGCTCCTCACTAATTTCTGACTTAAAATATTCAGCTCATTTTTAATTGAAGGTAATTTTTTCCCTTTATAGTTCATATGATATGAATAGACAAGTCTTCAGGTTGTAAAATATATTCTCTTCATTTGCTTTACCATTGTCCATTGAATTGGAGCATATGGATTTGCAGACAAATGTTCTTTAGAGCATTTGAACTGGCAACACTGCTCTGATCTTCTAATAAGAAGAAAAAACCTTCCTGGTGATCTTTTTTTGTTTTGTTTTTGTTTTGGGAGGGTCTTGATGTCATGTAATCTTTAGCAATTGCAAGCAACTTCTTTCATGATGAGATTTTGTGCTTTGCTATTCCTGGAGCTTTTCCCTGAGGATTTTCTTTTGTGAAAAAGCTTGCTAGGTCCCTCCATGACTGAACGGTTTGGCTCTGCAGATAACTGCCCAGGATCTCTCCGACGTCAGTCTGTGGCTGATAACCACAGGAACTGTGTCTTTGTACAGGAAGGCAACCTTGCCTCCACCCCTCCCCATCTGCAATGACCGAGAAGAAACCTCTAATAGTGTTTGCAGAGATTTCCTTCCTTCTCCATTAGGCTGCAGTGCAGCTTTTGCTCACTCACTTCTCTCTGTTTTTAATCAAACCATCTGTAACAACAGCAGAAAGTTGATGAAATGCCTGAGAGTGGGGGTTGACTGCTGCTTGTTTAGTTTTCTGGCCTATTAAGAGTATTTCCGGCACAACATTAATCTTATGTATCCAAGATGTGTAATACAGGGAGCGGAATGATCATGTAGCAGTTTTCCCACAAGATGTTCCACTGGCATCCTCAGCAGGTCCAATCTGCAGGCTTTCAACATCTGCTCTGTTTGATTGGAACTGAAAGGATTCAGCACCCACTGAATTCTCACTTGCAGTATTGGGTCCTGAATGAAAGTAACTTTGCGCCTCACATCAGTCACTACCAGAACTTGAATATGAGGTCATACGGCAGCAGCAGACAACATCAGACATCTAGATTAAGTCTTTTGAGCAATAAGTGTAGAAGACTGAGCTCCCAAGTCCCCAGGGCTCCTCTTCATTCAGTCTGCTCCCAGCACTCTCACCTGGTCAAGTTATACCTGATACAAATATAAATGCTGCTTCCAATAATCTCTTAAATTCTTGTAAAATAGGTCATAAAATATAACCTAACACTAAAGCCATACTGGGTATAGCTTTTCCTCGGATTTCACCTACAAGCTTAGGTGCTCCTCACAGCCCCTCACAGCCTTCAGAGCTTTCTTTTCTTTTTCTGAAAAAGAAAAGATGCTTTCATTTCATGGCTTTTATTTGTCCTCCTTTTCCCTTAAGAGCTCTTTAAGGCCCAGACAGTGAAGTATTTTGGAGTAACAAGTACTTTTCTTTGGAAGCTAATTTAATATTTATCTTTTTTTTCCTCCCTATTTTATGACACAACCTTATATAGCTATCTAATGATTGTAATAGTTGATGTGATATCAAGGAGAGATGAGTTCCTAGGCATTCAGAGATTTGATACTCACAACCAAAAGCCATCTTGGTTTTTAAGCCACATTTATTGTCAGGGTTCTGAAGCTCATGGAAAAAGGCTAAATCACACACAGTTAAAAACTTGGTGATAAAGGTGATAGCACAAGCTGTAAATATTTTGAAGCTATCCTTTTATTGTTCATGTAGAGTTTTCTAAGGAATTATCTCAGAGCATCACTTTTGATGCATTACTTCAATAAACATATGCTTAGTTTATGGAGCAATGCAATTTGTCCAGGACAGCAGTCACACAATCCAAACACAGCAGAGC
The DNA here is from genome assembly GCA_032273925.1 of Rhynchotus rufescens. Lineage (NCBI taxonomy): Eukaryota > Metazoa > Chordata > Aves > Tinamiformes > Tinamidae > Rhynchotus > Rhynchotus rufescens. Next base: position 21,294 of record JAVCKT010030744.1, on the reverse strand, counting down.
CACAAGAAATCTTAATTCACCAGGTGCGGTTCAGCAGGAATCTTCTCATGAAAATGCAAGCTGCTTTGAGTGGAGTCCTTAGTAAGATGTGCCTGAAGTTTCCTCCAATAACATACAATGTGTGCAGCACAGTGACATCTCTACTGAGAAAATAGCTGAAGCAGTTGGAGGCATGTCCTCACTCGCAGGGGTCAGCCAATGTGAAGTGTCACAGCTAGTATTTTGGGCTTTCAAAGAGTGGGAAGACTGTAGACTGTTTTTTCCCTTCTTTCCCTAGAGAAAGGATAAATACCAAATGGACCCAGCTGAGATCTGTTAACTTAACAGCTATAGATAAGGAATAAACCATCTCAGATCAGTGGTCAAGAAAGATTTTTGCTCCAAGACTAATTTCATTGCACGTCTTCATGTAGGCCTCTTTTCTTTTCACCTCTTTCCTTAGGAATACAAAAACATGAGACAGTTTGTGGCCTCTTGTCTTGCATTTTATCTCATCTTTCTTCCATTTTTTTTCCAGACTTTGAATTCCTTTTATGTCTCTGTTGCAGAGGCTGACTGAATTAACACATCTCCTACCCTAACCAAGCCTGGAACCTGGCCTCAGGCCAAGTCTGGGGTAGCTGTGACTGCTCTCAGACTCTATTTTCTATGTACTTCAGGACACAAGATGCCTCTTCCTATATTCATTGTGTACTTAATCCCAAAATACTTTGAGCATTCAAGTGCTCCTGTCAGTAGATAAAACTTAAAGTGCACAGTGCACTTTCACTGTTGGCTTGCCATTCAAGAAAACCATTGCAGGGGATGGCTGTGAGTCATCATTTTCACATGTCTTGTGGCCAAGTAGTCTCTCATAATACACAGCAGTGGTTTAGTGCAGAAACATTATTTTAACCTTACATTTGTTTGTAAACTCTGGAAAGCGGTTGTGACATTGGACCAAGTTTGCTTTCTGAACTGGGTGCCCAATCCAGATGGATTACTAACACTTAATAACAGGGTAACCCCCTCTCCCTCTGCCAAAAAAAAAAAGGAGAATAAAAAACTTTGGTTTTGTGGTTTTTTTTAGGCACAACTTCCAACAAAATTAATACAGTTTTGCCCTGTAGACTACATCTGTAAGATTCAGCAAGGCACCATGCAGAAATACTCAAGTTATCTTATGCAGAGAAACAGCATATTCATGAGTACATGAGGATGAGTACATTAATAAGTTTAAATATTGCATCAAATGCACAACGCATCAAATTTTGTTGCTTAAGTGTGTCCACAATGTTCCAAAATTGGACACTGACTTGAAGGATATCTTTGTTCTTGTCCTGTTCTCCTTCAAGGCATTCAAATAAGGGTTTTTTTTTTCTCTCTGAAGTATAGGACACTGGGCTGAAAGGGTCTCCTTAAATCATAAAGTTCATGACACTACTGAGAAAGAGATGAAAAAAATAGTTTTTAAGGAAGGTATAGTGAGAAGAGGAACAAAAGTCATGTTTCGTCATTCAAAGGAATAATGTTACTGATTTAGTGCCTTAACACAGTGTTTCTTCCGTTTTTAAAATTCTGCCTGTGCATAGGCCTATTTCAGATACCAGCTGGAAAATGGTTTTAAAACATGAATTTTACTGCCAATCTCACTAGAATTATTGTCCTTTTTACTGTTATTTTATTGTTAATTTTAGTTAGCATTAAGACTATATGTTAATTCTGTGTTGCTTGGGATCTGAATCATTTAGCTCCCGAAGATGAGCCTTCTGTCCAATGCCTGCAGCAACAAGGGTAAGCAGAGGCTCACTTGCTGCTTCCCTATGATATGATTCTCCCTATGACATGCACACACTGGCATTTTGTTTCATTTTAGGTTTTGCCAAATAGGTTACTCAGTGGCTTTTATTTTCTATGTTCTAGAAGCCACTGCATCAGAACCGAAGAGATAAAAGACATTTCTTCAAGGAATGTCATCACAGGAAGGAAGCAGAGATTATGACTCTTAATTCACAGAGCTCCAGAAGGGGCAGGGCAGGAGGACAGCTGTGGTTTCAAAATCCCTCACTCCGGTCCCTAAAGCAGTTTGACATGCCAAGGGAAACAGCACGCAATTTTCAAAGGCACTGCAGCGCTGAGAACTGCAGCAGGGAAAGAATTCTCTCTGCCTAGTGCATAGGTAGTTGTTATGAAGCTAAATATTCATAATAGCTTCATAAAACAATTATACCATGTTATTGTCACCAAGTGAATTCAAAGGAGAAGAAAGAAAAGCCTTACTCAAATACGAGTTCAATCATTTTTTATACAAAAAGCACCTTCAGGAAGAATGCATTTATATTCAGATGTGTTTTTTACCTGTCACTCCTTCAGCTTGATGGATGTCAGAATACTACATTTTTAGAAGACTTGCAATTGCCAGGGAACTTAAATACACCCTATGATTATATGCTGCAGGGGCGACAGCTGAAATGCCAAATGGCCATTGCAAAGGTCCTGGCATCTCTATTCTCCCTTTGTGGCAGGAATTCAGGTACTTGTCTTGAGCTGCAATTAGCGTTTGATGTTCAGAATAGGCTTTGGTTTTCTATTCTCCCTCCCTCTCTTCTTCTTGCTCCCTTTTTTTAGGCCTATAGATATAGGAGACTGCATAAATTATCATTTTCGCCAAGTAGGAAAGCAAGTTTCCAGCAATAGTATCTGATGTTACGGAATTGCTGACTCCTTTCCTGTTACAAAAGAGCGCAGCAAAGTTTCTACGGCCACAAACACTTGAAGATATCTCGGAAATATTTGTAGCATACACATAAAGAAGAGAAAAATGATATTTGATTCAATAGCAAGTTTATATTATAATTATCAATAACAGAGTAAATCGAAATGTCGTAGAATCTTAAAGTCCAGTTGAAACAAACACTACTGACATAGTTAATGCAGGTACCTCTTCTCTGCTTATAAATTTTGAAAATTATTTCATAGAAAGTGTGCAGAAAAATACATTTTTGTTGTTCATAAGTTAACACAAAAACCAGTAGGTGGCAAAATAAGCATCTGTATTAACTGCGTCTTTGTCTTTGGAGATATTACATAGATCTTTGTATATGACCAAATATATAACCTTGATTTGATTTTCTTTGGAGATATATGAATTACCCAGTGAACTAGGTAAAAATCTGATGCTCATTCTGTAGTTAAACATAGACTACCTAACAAACAAGCACAGCAATTTCTATATTTTAAAACTGAGGATGAAAGAGGAAAAGAAACTGTGTGGGGAAATGAAGATAACCAAGTAACACAATATCATTAGCTAGAAAAGTCAACCCTCCTGCTAGCAACCAAAATAAAAGTTAGTACAACTCAGCAGGTATTTCACATTTCACATGCCTTCCCCAAGTTACAGGTCTGATCCAAAAGCCAAGCAGTGGGAGGTGAAGGGGTTGAGGAAGAAGCACTATTTCCCTAGATGTCAGCATTCTTATTATCAGGCCCACTGTATTTTATTTTTCTGGAAGTTCTACTGAGTGAAGAAATATAGAAAGGAAGGGAAGTTTGGCTATTGTGATACCCGGAGACGTTCTCAGATTTGCAGACCAAAACTGGAGAGGGGCAAACCCTCAGAGGCTGTCACTCAACATAGCTCTGTTAATGTCAAGGATGACAGACTTATTAAAAGCATCTAAGAATCTGACCCAAGACCACCTAGATATGTCAAAAATACTTGACATGCTATAGACACTACTGTCATTCCAACAATAGTGAATAATAGAGTCATTTTCAATTTAATGGATAATCAAATCCCTTAACACTCTGCTCCATTTGCATCTATTTTTTAAATGAAATTATATATCATCATGCTGAAGTAGTACATATATATTTTAAAATCGTTAAAAATAAACAAATTTATTTTCAAAAAAGCTCAACATTCAATACCTTATTTTGCTGTCGTATTTTACCTGGGAATCCTTACTTTTACTGGCCTCAATGATCCTGCTCGGGTTAAAAAATCTTGTCCTTCTGACAGATTATAGCTTTTGTCATATTTCTGCTGCCGCACAATTCACATACTGCTTTTCTGGTTCTGATTTACGAGACCTCCTCGTTTCCTTTGGCCTAGTCAAGCAGCAATACTCTTTCTCCTAGGACTTTGGTAGCTCTCTCACACCCATTAGCTCTGAGATAATGCAGGTTTCCCACTCATTAGCCAAATGAAGTGCACCCTTCTTCATACTGCTTACCACAGCAGTACAATCTAAGAAGCAGGGGCATGTGATAAGTATGGGAAAAAGGTGTTTAGGACTGTAAAAGCCTACTTACACAGCTTTGGACAATAAAAAAAAAAATCCACTTAAAGTCATTTTTTTCTGTCTTCTTATCATACTAAAAATAAATTGGGAAAAATGAAAAAAAGCAAAACAGATGAATGAACTGAGGTGGTCAGGAGGTCACTGCATGTATGGCTTTTCTTCAGAAATCAGGATCCTGCCCAATTCTCAATTCTCTCAATACATTCTCAGTTCTCCATCTGTTAAACAGGAACTTCTCCTGCCCATTTACACCATACAGTGTTTCATCTCTTCCCTTTCCTGACCAAAGCACGTAGTGTGTATCAAGAGTCATTGCTGACCCAACAACTTTCTGGTTCAGAAAGCCTTACATCAGCCCGTTAGTTTCTTTTGCCCGACTTTTTTTTTGCCTGACTGGAGATTTTCCATTCTACAAAACTATCTTAGCAGAGAAACATAGTTAGACTAGTATAAGGCTTAATGATTGTCCTCTGCAAGCACATGTAACATCCTGGTCAGTTCATGCGTTTGGTTCACAACATCAAGCAGAGATCCATGGCAGTGTTCTTAAGCCCAGACAGGTTACATTAGGCTAAAGGACAAAGGTAGGAATCATCTGTGAGTGGGAGACAAGAAACAGACACAAACAACCCTTCTGACACCCCTATGTAAAAAACAGCATAAATTCTAGCCACACAACTCATGCTCTGCCCAGGGGAATGGAACTGGCTTCCACTGGTATTGATACTGTGATATCAGTATCTCAGGCCAGGTACGTGCACTGTTCCTCCTGGGTGCAAAACACACCATTGTCTATTCAGGGTTATATTTTCTTGACAGACTTTTGGTCACGTTGAGCAAAGGGCAGAAGCAGCATTACGCAAAGGGCACAACAGCATTACATTTCTGTTTTCTATTAGAGATAGCCAAATCAGAATCAGCCTGGCTGTCCTTTAGTGTTTGTTTGGCAGCTAAATCCTAGATCTATGTTTTCTTTTCATTAGAATGTTCCTCTGCTTTTTCTCACTAATATCTAGAGCAATATGTAGAGTTATGCATCCATGCCTGAAGAAATGTTACAGCCCTATGGATGGGGATTAGGGAAGGCAGGGATTACTATTACATTGCGATTTACCACACAGCCTTGAGAAGCAAATATAATTGGCACTCTCCATATTTCTTGATTTAATATATGCATTCTTAACCAAGATGATACTGCCTTTCCTTGCTGTTCATTTCATAAATACTTTTAATTATAGATTCCATTATTCCAGCTGCTGCCATTTCTGATAGTGTCTTGCCAGAAACAAAACCATGTGTTAAAACAGCAAACGCCAATACCAACAAATCACATCAGTCATAAAAACTAGCAAGTACATTACTCTCAGAATAAACAAAGAGGAATCAGCATCCTGCACAACAAGTCTGTAGCCTACAGAGAACTCCAGCAAGCTTCCTTTCTCTGTTCTTTTTCCAGGAATCAATTTTTAAAAAGGATGAGAGATTCATGCAGTTTTTTGGTACATATCCCTCAATTAGCACATGGTAGGCTCCACTTAGGCAACACTCAGCTAGCTGTTAAATCAGTTCTGTCCATTACTATGGACACTAGCAGGCAGTGACTGCTCCACGTTCCTCCTCACAGAAGCTCTGGGTTACTCCAGTACCCATCGCTCTCCCAAACAGAACTGCTCCTTATGGCAGGAGAAGGACTCTTCCTTGACTCCACGGTGTTCATTACTGCCTGCAGCTTTCTTCCCAGCGCAGGGAATCCAGGCCATAATGACGACCCATAGTGATACACTATTTAAAACACAAAATTCCCCATGTTCCTAAAATCAACTTTCTGTCCAAATACTCTTTACAGATTCTTACCCTGAATTCAGTTGAGATCATGAAATGTACTCGGGGAAACGGCTTCCCTGTGGGCCAGTCTGAAGCTCAGGCTTCAGCTGCATCTGAGAAGCAATTCTCACTTGCAGCACTGTCGAATCCAACAGTTTATTAATGGGATGAGGTGGAAGATTGCCAGAATGAAAGATAAAGAAGTTCCTTCTGCTTGTATGCCCTAGTGAAAAAGTGGGATAGAAGTAGGCCAAACAGAAGTGTTGCTTATGGGTAATGTATCAAATAAGCTGTCATGGGGTAAAGAAAAGTCTAGGTTTCATATATACTCAAATCATGAAACAGGAGATGAGTCTAAGCCAATCTATAAAATAGTGTAGGGAGATTTAATCTCTAGAGAGAGATTTATTCAACTATAAATTTGCAGCTTTGCTCCATCCTTTATAAGCTTTTCTATGCAATTTACAGTCAATGAAATTAATCTTTGTGCTAATAGCTAAGCATCACATAAATCTAAATTTTACTCAGGGTAAGAGACTTCTTGCCAAGGTCTTTGTAGCCAAGTGAAGAAAAGAGTTAAGAATTATCCCTTTGCTTATATGTAGTCATCAATATTAAGGGAAGTATGGACATAATTTGCAGAGTGAATTGAATAAGAATTAAGTTACACTGCAAATTTCCTTCTTTTAGATGAGAAAAATGTGTGTCTTTAATAAATACACAAATTATTAACATAGAAATATGAGAAAACTTGTTTAAAAATTAGGAAATTCTAAAATGTTAGGTTGTTTTAATAAGTTAACAATTACTTTATATCCTATAAAGGATATATTAGGATATCCTATATCCTAATTCTTCCAAGTATATACATTCTGCAAACAAATAAAGAAAATAATTGCTTATTACACAATAAGAAAGACAAAG
>JAVCKT010030742.1:0-14139 GCA_032273925.1 Rhynchotus rufescens | reverse complement strand
TAAAAGGTAAAATGAGATTATAAATTAATAAGCTTAGAGTTACTGCTCTAACCAAAAAGAGTTGTTCAAAGTAATAGCCAGGCAGAACAACCACAGTTCTCTGCAGTATTTGTTGCCCTTTTGTATTCTAGGACCTTGTATAAACAAGACACTTATTAATGATTGAGAGGCTCTTTTGATCTTGGCTCATGAACAACTAAAGAGACTTCCACATTTCTAACAGAAATATAACATTGCTATTTTCAATGTCATGCAGAGCAGGAGTGCTCATGACTTGAAATACAGAAGTGGTTAAATCTCAGAGTGCAGCACAGAACAAGCAAAAAAGCTGCCTCTTCTCGTAACTCTTCTTGTAGCCAAAATGCAAGACTATCACTGTGCAAAAGATATGCATCAGAGAAAGAACAACTACTGGTAAGCAAGTCAGATCTGTCCTTCGTCTTAAGTGCATCTGTTGCTTTATGATCCATTTCACCTGAGGAGTTACCCAGAACATAATTATGTTGCTACATTAGCTCTAAGTAGCTGGTTTTATTTCATAATAAGATTCAAGGAAGCCATAATTTTATCAAGATGCAGCTATACCTGTCTTCTAGGCCTTACGTAATGCAATCAGTTACAGTAAAACTCTTTGAATAAAATGCTTATTCTGGCAAAGAAACATCTGTGTATGTTAACTGAGTGAGCCCCCACAGCACGAGTTTTCTAAGAAGTGTATGGATTTGATTAGCTCCTATATTACCCTGCAAATGTTATATAAATCCTTTGCCTTTTGATGTCATCTATTTAAAGTTGCCAGCTATCTTCCCCGAGGTTTATTCTCATTGTTGCACCAAGATCCAGTCCTAGATTAATAACCCGGCATACGGCTACTGTGCATTTCTCCAGATTAAGATGAAAAAAGTCCATCACAGCAGCTCATGACCAGCACTCCTCAATGCCCAGCAGATGCACCAGCTCATTTGGGATTGAAAAGGCACAAAGGATCCTATGTTTGACATGGACACGAGTCTGAGAAACTCCAGAGCTGACCAAGAAGAACAAGAGGGGTAGAACAACCTCTCTGAGCATCACTGAGCTGCTGGGGAAGGTCCAGACGTTTCCGTGAAAGCTGCACCCTCAGCGTTAGGCCAACATCTCCTTATGCCAGGAAACAGTTGTTTTATTAAATCAAAGTCCTAACTGTGCAGAAATAATGTAGAAATCAAGCCCTGAGACCGCGCTCACCTAGGAAAATATTATTTTAAATTTAGAAAAATCAAATCTAGATTAAACATAGAAAAAACAGGACTTAATGATCCACGAGCCATGTAACTGCTAAAAAGAAAAACTACTATACCATTTAAGAACTATTCCTTTTCATTTATCCATAAGGAAGATACATCTGTTACTTGAAATCACACCACTTGCATAAGCATATTCGAGGAAATAGGATGCTTAAGGATCTTACCACACTGAAATCATTTATTGAAAAGTTTTTCCTGTGTGATGAAAAGAATTTAGTTCTCTATTTAGAAAATACAGGTTTCCTCAATTTATCATCAGGACAGAGCAGTTTCCACACCTAGCTGTTATCACATAGTAGACAAATTCCTGAATGGAAAACACACAGCATGATCACAAGAATGACAATTGCAAAAATCTGTTTCTTATTAGTAGATGAAAACTAAGTAGTTTTCTCAGAATACCTTTAATGACCCACAAATTGAGCACAACATAAAACATCAGATAGAGCTAAAAGGGATGAATAACTAAACAGGTCTTGCAACTTTGCACAGATCTCAAACTCCTGCTGCAGATGGGCCAAAGATTCTGGGCGGGCAGGGGGCAAAGGAAGAAGAAGAAGAAAAGCCCCTAAGACTCTGTCTAGCAACAGAGTTGGTGCCAGAAGCACCAAGACCCACAGCGCTGGCCAACAGCACTACCAAGCAGGTAACTTAAAAATCAGTCAGGATTTTAAGGAGAAAAACAAAATAACGCACACCCCCCCACACACAAGATGCATCCTTTTGAGAACTCTGATAACCTGTCAGACCGTAACTTTTTTTCACCAAATTCTGCCTGTTCTCTGCTATATTGAACGAACACAGAAGAACTCCTGGTCAACAGCTCTGATGAGGTTCATGCTGCTGCAGGGAGTTTTTCTGCTTCTAGTTCAGAGGAAGGAAGGGTGGTAAGAAGGAGGGCAATTAAGATTGAGGAAAGGTTATTTCATACAACTTCAAGCACCTACAAAATTGGCATGGATTTCTGCTAGTTAAATTTGGAGAAAAATTGCTTTACAGAGGAAATTCTTAAAAAAAACAAAAGGGAACTTAAGCTCTACAGTATCAACAAAGCTATCTTCACAAAGGCTTGAACTTGAACCCTCAAAAGCAAGCGTGACTATCTTGAAGCTTTTTATTAATATTATTAACATTGCCTAATGCTTCCTATCATCCTATCACATTCGGTGGCTTACTGCAGCTTTCCTGTTTGGGGCTGATTTCATATACTGGCTAGCTACCTCAAAAAATTCTTCAGAGTTGAGGCTGTTCTAGGAAAATAAGTGTCCAAAAAAAGGTATGTCCCTCCTATTTTAAAAATAAACAAACCTGCCAACCTTACATAAATACAGATAAATTTAGTCCAGTTATAAATCCCTGAGAGGAGGGGAAATAAAACAATGCAAAAACAAAACAAAAAACAAGTGCTCCCCCCTACACACACAACTTTAGGTTCATGGGTTTGGGTAACGATCTAGAAAGACTAAGACTAAAGATTCAGACTGGGCCTTTTGGATGACTGTGGGAGTAGTGAGCTCTGCCCAAACGCAATACAGGCAATACAGGCCACGAAGGTCCCGTGTTGGGTGGGATTTGGAGGCACCAGGGAGCTGAAGGGAGAAGGAAGGAGGGAGAACAAGCTCGGGGTGAGCACCGCGTGCCAGCCCTGCCTCAAGGAGGCCTCTGTCCCTGCCTGGTGGCTCTTGGCTCTCCGTCATGTCCAGCTCCCCTTCAGCTGCGGCCGAGGGCCCTCCTGCCCACGGTGCCCGTTCCCAGGCGGGCTGTGCTCCCAGGCGGGCCGTGCCAGGGGATCCCTGCTGAGCACACAGCACAGGCGGGCTCCGGGCATTCCGCAAGGAAGCCGGCACGCGCAGACGGGAAGCTTTCAAAATGGGAACTGGCTGACTTTTGGCAGATTATCATATAAAAAAATGAAACGCTGCAACTCTGCCAGGGGTCATCTGCTGACAAATTTCGAGCCCATGTTCCAGTTCAGAGGTACACTAGCATATTTCAAAGAAAAGCTGCCACAAAAGAATGGAACAGGCCATTATTCTAGTTTTGTTTCTGGAAACAGATGAACAATTCTGGCTGAAAGCTTTAAACAAAATTAAATCCAAGGAAAAGATAAAGCATAAATTATGCCAGACCCAAAAGACTGCAGTTCAGCAAAGTTATAAACAACTGAATACAGCATCTTTTAAAATTTTCTAAGGCTTCCTATTTTTAATGGAAATAAGAGATGAAGGAAGAGCACCAAGGGGAACAAGGACTCCTGTATTAACCCCCGTTCTCAGCTATGTACTTTGCTACAGCAATTTACAGCAGTGCAACAAAACGAAACGCTTTGGCAGCGACGCAGAACCACATCACTCAAATAGCCCATGTAAAGTTGGCAAACTGACAGATGAGCAACTACATTCTTTGAGATTTGTGCAATGGCCAATGTCATGTTCAGTGAAATGACTGAGAAATTGGACCTACCAAACCAAGGGAGGGGAAAAAAAAAAAATTCTACCCTCCTCTCTAAAAATTCCAGCTATTCATTTGTTTACCAAGTACACAAAGACAATGAGAGATCAGGTAACATGTGAGGCCTTTTCAGCATCTCGATTTCCTCTGGCCAACGTCACTACGCAGAGGATGGTGCTGACCTCAGCAGGCCTCAGAGATACCACACAGGCTCTGGAGACCTGGGGCACTGACCGATCTCGTCCATTCTAAGAGTGAGGAGCAGAGGAGAGAACCAAGCAGAGGAGCAGAGGGGAAGGAGAGAACCAAGCGACACAGACATACGCAGAAGACAACAACCCTGAAGACCAGGGAAGGCTTTTCAGACAGCCTGGAAAGGAAAACGAACTCTACCACCAAGCTAAAAAATGAAAAAAATAAAATGACCAGGTGCATTTTCTTCATTCTTATGACTGTTTTCAGATCAGTCCTGAATATCATATTTAGCTTCAAGTCATACACAAATAAAAACAGGAATAACCAAGGTTACCAGCTTTTCTGCTTCCAGTTTCCATTGCTCAGTTTCCACTGTGGTCAACTTAAAGCTTTTAGAAGTATCACAGAATTAAAAAGAGAACACACTGCTTGCAGCCAAGCTATAATTGGAAGTACTCTTGCACACAGAGAGGCCTGGTCCAAAGTTATTTCTTCCAAATACTGGTTGACTGCTTTGTTGGGTTTAGAATTTTTTTTTTTGTATGGCTGGTTTGTTTATAAAGCAATTTGTGCATTTTGATTTGTTTTTCCATGTTCACATGACTTCTGCCACACAGAGGTTGTGAGGGGGTGGAAGATGCAGAGGCAGGAGCCTGAGGGGCAGAACCTGCACCACGCTAGAGCCCAGCGAGGCTGCACCCTTTCAGTGCCATCACTGGTGGCTGTGGGGCCCCTGACAAGCCCCAGGCCTCAGCTCTGGGCCAGCCCTCCACACACACACACACACACACACACACACACGGGACTTGACTCCCTGCTCTTCTCCCCCACATTTTGCAATACACTTCTTTGCTGCTGCTCCTCCTCACACACGCACCTCCACCTGCTTGCTGCCTGCCCCTGCCTAAGCTTATAAATCACAGCTCAGTCCCAGCTATGCACTGCTCAGGTATAACACACTAAATGTAGGCCTGACTAGTAATCCTCTATATGCATGTACATGAGCCCCAGTGTTCGCTTCTGTGTTACAAAGAGGCAGTTACAAATCACATTTCAACATCTATCCTGTGACAGGCATCCCAGGATTCAGATATCCATCTGCAAAGTCAAGAAGTCATCACCAAGTATCTTCCACTAAAGCTTCGGAAGGCATTAGTGATACAAGTACCTTCTAACAGAAGAAGCCATTATCAATAACTCCCCAAAGATCATACCAAATTTTCCAAAACCTGCTAAAGTACAATCTCTTCCTATCAGTAAGCTAAATACATGGGTCAATTCCAAAATCAGAGAATGATGATGGTAACAAATATATATGCATGGCAAACTTAATAGGTAGCATGGGCCTAAGCACTGCATGGATCTTTAGGTAAAGGAATTGTAAATGGAGCTAAACTGCACCCTGTGCCAGAGGGAGAGCTTTGCATAAAGCCCTGCTCCCAATTTGGTTTCCACCACTGTCCCAAATCCAACACCAGGGTCTTTGCCAACAGAGCAGCCCATACAGTGGAGCTGCAGCTAAAACTGAACCTCAGGGTTTCTAGTGGTGAAACAACCACAGTGAAGATTAAGGCTCCTTTTCCCTCTCTCTAATAAACTCTGCTACATTCAAGGTGTTTCGCTCTGGATCACCTCCTAAAGTTATAAGAGAACTGCACACTGCCTTTTAGGAGAAACTACTGCAGGAAAACACCCCTCAGAGCAGAGCCATGAGCCAACTACTGCTACACGCCATGCCACGGCGCGCTGCAGAGCAATGCTCCTTCCTCCGAGCCTCTCCAGCCACCACGCACTGCTCGAGACAGCGGCGCCCGAGAGAAAATGCTACCAGCTAAGTGATCTAGAGGCATCTTCTAGAATCAGCAACTGTTATTACATTATTATTACCTTATTATTACTTTACTGTCCTCTCCAAATTCAGAGCAAGTCGGAAAAAGACACGGGACCATATTTTACAGATGATATCCTCACTGTTGGCAGGAAGCTTGAAATTGAAAAAAAAAGAGTAGAATTTGATATGAGCAATTTTGCAAGTTAGCTGTATCTCAATAACCTTTTCACTATATTAAATCAAACTTGTATATCCTTGAGCAATAACTCACAGCAGACCTACAAATTAGCCAGTAACAAAGAGTTCTGCAAACCTTACTAGTGCATACCCCTCTTTGGCAGAAAACACATTTTTGGATTCAGTTTTTTGTCAAATTAATCTACAGTTGCATTCTTCATAGAAAGACTGCTGGAAAAATTCAAATTGCTGGAAACATGAACTGTAATTACTGACCCTCATCAAGTCAGCCAATATTAAATTGCAAAGTAGTTTTTTTGGCATTAAAGCTATAACCTAATCGTACAAAGAGTGAGTTGGGGAATAACAGAGCAAATGAAGCCCATTTGTGACAACTCAGAAAATGAGATATGAGCAGTGAATTTACGGGGAGAGGGAGAAAATGAATCCTGAACATGAGTAACCACTCTCTAGATTTGCACTGCATGACAAAAAAGCCAAACTAATTCTTTCCACATCTCTGCTATGCCAAAGATTTGTCAAACATTAAGCATAATATTCAAACAGTGGGATATAATTCTATCAAATTTTGTAGTAATGAACAAACTGTAAACCACAGCTGCACCACATTTTTCTACTTATATAACAATATTCTCCTTTCTCCAGAATTTCCAGGTTCACTATTCACTTTTGTTATTTGGGATTTGCACAGAAGAAAAATTTTAAGTGCCTTTACATTTCCTGGCAAAACAAAAAAATGCCATTACAGATGTTCCATTAAGACATTTGTGTGAAGTTATACATGCCCCTGTCAAATATGAAGCTCTTACTATAGGCTTTGAAGCACATAAAGCAGCTGACAGATTCCTGAACTACATATGGGCAAACTGTTAGCAAGCCACTGTACTTCTTAGCAGTGCTAAAATGATTAGCTTATCAGTACAAAACTGATTCATCTCACAAATTTGAGACAAGTTTAAGAATTACAGAATTAATTCCCAGGCTAAGTGAATCATTTCCAGTGTCTGTTTCTACTGCTGCCCAATAGCAGGAAAATAAAGCAGTTACCCACATAAACACTGCAATTTCAAAGTATTACATTTTCTGAGCTTAGAAGCAAGAACTTTCAGAACTAAAACCACAGTCAGTCACTCATTTCTTGTGATCAACAAATGAAGCAGCATTACATATCTTCAGCTTATGGATGGTCATCTATCACACTCAACAAGGATGCGTTTTCTCTTCAAATAAGCCAACCGTATTGCTGAAGAGAGAGAGATGCAATTCCTCTACAGTTCATTCCCAATGAGGATATCCAAACATCAGCTACACACAAAAGGAAAAAAAAATAAAAAACAAAAAACCCCAGCCAAGTACAAGAAAAAAGCAACAAACAAACAAAAATCCCCACAGAGATAGTGGTCTTGGGGAAGGGAAGACCCAAACAGTACAAAACAGTTTGCAAACTTTCAAACCACTCAAGTTAGCCTAGACGGAGTCATTAGAAACTAGTTTCTAGACCTAATCTGGCAACAAATTTCTAAGCTTAATCAATGAAAAGTCAGTTCTGCCTGGCTTGCCTACATTTCTCTGGTCTACAGCAGAACAAAATGTCCTTTCAGCTCCAAATTCAAGTGTCATACTAAACCCTAAGTCCAAGTCTTAACTGAAAATACAAAAAGACAATTGCTGCTTTTCAGAAACAAAAGAAAAGGTCCTTCACCTCGTATTTATTCTATTCATGACTGGGTGCTAGGCAAATATCAAAATAAAAACTTGTTCAAGGCTGCGGTCATCAGTCATCCACTTGAACAACTCTGAGATTTAGCTGAGAGCATCACTTGACAGTCTTTGAATTTTAGTCACACTCCTTTTGACAAAAACATTAAAAATCCTTTAACAGATGCTTCACTCCCAAAGGAGTTTGAGAGAACAAAACCACGTCATATGCATATAGGACTGATACTCCCACTGACAAAAATGCTAAAATCCTCCAACAGATGCTTCAGGCACCAAGGAACTTGAGAACAAAACCTTTCCATCTATACATAAAAATTGACACTGGTCAATTCAGACTCAGAGAAGGCAATTTTCACCCCTGTAACAGCACAGTTATTTCAGTATTATAAAAATTAAAACTTCTAAGCTGACAAATGCACAGGCTTTCCCTTTGCTGCTTCAGCAAGGAGTATTTCAGCAGGTCAATTTGCAAGAGCTTTTGTACCTATTCAAATAAATTCTACTAGAATCCAATTCAATCAATACAAAGAAACTAGTAGTTTTAAACTACCTTATTGATGTACAGAACTTTTTAAGTATCAACTAAAATTTTTACACTACTGCAAAATACTACATAAAAATAAGGAATTCAGTTTCACATGGATTTTACCAGTGCACAATATATTAAGCTTACAGAATACAGATTTTTCTCAAAAAACGTTTCATTGAACGTCACTTCAAAAGTGAGGCATTCAATAATACAAGTCCAACATTCTTTTCTTGTGTCAGTATTTTGCAATTCAGGCACTTTCAAACTCAGAGGTAAGTACCTTTGTATTCTCCAAGATCATATTAACATCAACACATCTCTGAACAGTCCCTGTTCACTTGCCTTACATTTGCGACTTCTAGTAAGAGAAGCTCTACTGTCAAGTTGCTTGTCTTCCTTCAGAGACAAGACATCCAGATTTTAAGATATTTATAAAGCAACTTTTTTGGTAGATGAAGCACCCACACTTTTAAAGACACAACCAGCCTGATACTAAAACTGTCAATCTAATCCAACACATTTGTCGCCAATCTTTCAAGGAATGTCAAATGACCAAAAGGGTGGAAGTCACCACCTAAGCACCAACTAGAGCTTCCCAAAATGGACAGCGAGATCCTAACAGAGCAGGAGCTCCATTTGCCAGAGCCAAGGGGCTATTTTCATACATTAAGGGTGCAGCTAGATGAGACAGACTTAAGGGATAACAAATCACTGCAATCCAAAGGAGGGTAAGAGGGGCCTCATTAGCCCTTTCCCTGTGGAGCAGCCCACTCTCCAGCCATCTCCTTGGCACCTCCACAAGCTCACCAAGCCGGAGCAAACCAGGGTAGCATCTCCCCTCTACTGGAATGATCATCTCTGCAGCCTTGGCTACATACTGCTCGAGTGGGTTAAATGAAGTGGTTGAATAAGAAGTTGAGAAGCTGCTTGGCTGCTTGCAAATACAGAGGTATTCTCCCCTTCCAAGGAAGGGGCAAGAACAATGAATGAGAAATGCTATCTCCCAAGTCTAAAATATTGCAGGATACAAGTGAATGGAACCTTTTACTGAGCTAATTTTAAATGGAAAATGTGTTTTGATAAAAATCACTGGGTTTACTACTCATCCAGTGCATCTGAAGTACACATCAATTTTAAAACGCTCTTTGTGTATTTAATTGAATTTTAATATCTGTCCAAGTGACGTGTAACTTGAGTTAAAAAAAGATAATTTGCCATTCCTTAACAGAAATGTGAACATTAAAGATCTGAGAAATAAAACAAAGCATGAATTAAGCAGTATAAATGCTTAACCAAAGCTATCACACAAAGATAGCAAGCCACCAAAGCCAATTGAAGATTAAAGATAATTTGTAAGCCAAGACTCATTCATTTTATGCATATGCTATTTCAAAAGGGTAAGAAACCTCTTATTATATTAGCAGAATGATAAAAATCCTCCTACTCCATAAAGGCCAGACAAAATCCAAACCTTCTCCAAATCCTAAACTTAGTAAAAGGGTACTTTTCCATTCAGCAAATTGGGCAATGAATCAAGCTCTACCTCAAAGCCACACTGCAAACAAAACCCAAAAGCTAAAGCAGACAGGTATAAAAGCAGGTGTACCTAAGCAGATAGAATTCAAGGCATCCAAAGTCTAAAATATTACAAAGACTGAGTTCATGGTGTTCAATTTCTTTTCAAGAAGCAGGGTATTCAGGAGCCTGTCCTACTAGACATGCTCTTACACAAAGTCTCATCTTATCTAGCCAAGTTTCTTGAAGAAAATTAAGTCAAACTGCTACAAACAATCTCTACCATCTAAACTTTGCTATCTGTTTTTAAGGGCAAATAACATATGAGACAATTGAGACGATCTTGATTAGCTTTTATTGTCATTTTCATCAAATCTACCTAATTCATTCAACTGCACTCCTGAGCTCCTATTAAGTTAATGGAATTATTTACAAGGTGCTTAATACCAGGTCCTTTTATCTCGGAATTACAATTCCTAATCCTATGATTAACATGTAGGTTTTAAACTACGAGGCCCAAATGATTTCATCTATGTATCAGACTGACTTTTGAATTACTAATTCATTCTGCAGAGGAGGAGTATTTTTTATATATATAAATATATTTATTTTTATTTATATATTTTTATATATGTTTTATATATATAAATCAGATTTAGTATTACAGTATTACTACTATATTTAGGTGGGGGGTTTTGACAATCTCTGAAGTTCCACCTTGGTAAATAATACTCCAATCAACTCTCTGAAACACTTCCAAATACAATAAAAACTTCAGGCTATAAGAAATTGGTGCCTGTAATAACAGCTTTGCAATAATAAGCAGCATAACAATATTCTAAGAAGGCTCCATGCACCTTCAAAAGGGATAGAAACATGTATTACGAAAACCTCATGTTAACATATAGACCTTAGGTGGTACACTGAAATTTAGCTTATTACACACTGCACAGACCCAAACCTTCACTTGATGATAACACATCAGCTGATAACATAGTATATAATCAAGCAATATCCAGATAGTGGGGACCGTGCCTTACACGGTCATATAAAGAAAATACTACAGAGCCATCAAAGAAATATTACTTATCTGGGCAGCCTCCATCTCTCCCCAGCTTCTTATCCCAATCTTTCAAAGAAAGGCTTTAAATGCGGTGCAGCTGTCCAGCATTAAGGCTGAAGAATTCAGCGACGAGGCTGTGCAGAAGTAGAGGCAGGAAAGAATCTCCCACGATGCTCCCCAGGAATCTGTGAGCAGCTAGAGGCACAGAAGAGGCTCCCCACTGCAAATTACCTCAACAAAACACGGATAAGGCTTCAAGAGCAGATAAATCCGTAAAATTCCTTTTCTTCCTCTTTCCAGATAATTCTTCAAAGAAGTTTCGACTATATAAACTATCACAGCTCATGCGTAACTACACTGAGTTTTGGCCAACCTCTCTCCCAGCCAAAAATACCAAGCACCACCACTGCACACATTTTCTTACTGAGACTTTCAGAAGGTCTGCATAATCTTAGACCCGTGAAGTTAGTGA
This sequence comes from Rhynchotus rufescens, assembly GCA_032273925.1. Taxonomy (NCBI): domain Eukaryota; kingdom Metazoa; phylum Chordata; class Aves; order Tinamiformes; family Tinamidae; genus Rhynchotus; species Rhynchotus rufescens. Next base: position 2,880 of record JAVCKT010030742.1, on the reverse strand, counting down.
GCCATTTTGTATTTCCTGAAACTAAACTGCACATTAGATGATTCACCAATTAGTGTATTCATGAAGCTTTAAAAGAAACGCTATCAACATTTCATTTTTGTTCAAAAATGTAAGAGATGTCCAGCTGTATGCATGGAAAGAGAGCATGCAGGGTTTTTTTCCCCCCCTTTAAGTCACAGCTATGTTAGGCAGTGAAAAATATTCAGTGTGTCAAAGTTAATTTATAGAGCTGACAAAGTACAAGGGCTCCAGAAGGTATAGCATACATTTACTAAAGTTTAAATATTATATTTTAACTAGATACAGCTCAGATCAAAAGAAGCTGTCAAATAACCAAACCACAGGAACATGCATAGTTTTAGTGCACTTTATTTAACACATCAACTACAGCTTGCTTCAGACCAACAGCATCGGAAAAGTTGATGATTCTTCCAAACTCTGTGAATTGGGATGCACTTTTTAATCCTGGAAGCTGATCTTAGAAGACAGCAGGCATCTCCACAGGACACCCGCCACAACCACATGGAGGAGATGCTCTGCACATTGCTCACTACCAACATGCACAGAGGCCCCACTGAAGCCTCCAGGCACTGCCACAACATGAGCACTAAGTCCTCACCACCCCTCAAGACCGATGGAAGCCAAGGAGAAAAATCCAGGCTAGAATAGACAGCTGTTTGCAGAATACCTATCTACCCCATTTCCAGCATCAGTGCCTTCAGAGTTTATGAAATCACTGCAAAGGCTTTTGTGGCTGTTTTGGTTTGGGGGGAGATTTTTTTGCTTGTTTTCCTTCTACAAAGACAGGCACGCTTCAGCAATTTAAGCTTTTCAATGAAGAAAGCAGGGCCTTTCTTGGATTCTACATTTGCTTCCACTATTTACAACAGTGAATGGAACATCACTTTAAGTGGTTCTTAACACAATAGCCTTGCCTATTTTTAAAGCCAACTGAATCTCTGGAGGTATCTAGCAAGAACTGGGCTTCTACCAACAGGCCAACTCAGAAGCAGCTTATTTACAAGTATTAACAGCAATCACCACTATTCTTAATGTTTTTCCTTGATTGTGCTAAATTTCATTTTCAGCTTTAAAGTTGAGTAGATTTAAACCTGAAGGATGAGATCAGAAAAGTGCCTGTCAGACCACCCTGCACTATTAGCCTATTAGGAAAATAGGTGAATTGCCATCGAACCAGTTGCACAGTCACTTACCTAGGACCTTGCCTTGGAGTGACACGTTTCACATGTTTCAAAGAAGATTTTAAAAAATCTTGCTAATAGCACACATTTCTTTTCTAATCCCTTCCATCTGCTCTCTCTCAGATGTACCTGCTGCCATTAAAAATGAAGAAAGAAAAAGTTATACAGGACAAATTCTAGATCTTCCTGCAAGGTCTAAACCAGCCCTTTTTTCAAGGCTCTTGCATGCATGAAGTCATGTCAACCTATGGCCTGGTACCCAACTGTGTGAATTCACCTATTTACTGCACTACTAAGACAATAGAGTAGATCTAAAACAGTTAGAGCAATTAGGAAAACCAAGCAGCTCAACCTATCATGCCTCAGAAACGCTCTGAGACTTCAGCTTCCCTTTCCTTCTAGTTAGCTTTGGACTGACAAACCATACGTCCTGAAAGTATATTTAATTCACTCTACCATAGCTATTAACGTATGGAAAAAAAAAGCACAGAGGACAAAAGTCAAGCCTATTCTTATAGCGGCCCTATCACTAATGAAGCTTTGATATCCGCTCTATTCAAATACCCTGGTTTATAGATTAACAACTGTCTGAATTAGGGGATTGCCAACTTGGAAACCTGCCTCATCTCAAAACCGATGCGCGACCACGTGAGCCAGGCCCCAGGATTCCCAGGGCCTAACAAAGAAATTGTTCTGGTGTCATCTGCAGGCACGCGGGAGAAGAAGCTTCAAGATCTTCATCAATCACATTAATTGCATTTAGGAGATAGGATGCACCACGTGGCCATTGGCAAATGACACAATCCCGATTTCCCTTGCAGAAATGGACATGTGAACGGGCATTCCCACCCACCCCACACCCCAATAACGTGTTGGGGCTCAAAACTTCCAGTGCACATAACTTGCCACCTCAGTGCTGCACAAGCATAAACTGTGGGCAATGATATGGCTGGAAATACTCTCATCAAGAAAGAGTACATTTGGGAATAACGTCCCTAAATCCAAGTTAGCCAGGCTTATGTGAGGAGGAATTAGGAGCGACATTACCACAGCTACCTTAAAAACAAAAGCACCTCCAGCAAGCCAGGCTCCGACAGGAATCCTGCACTGAGGTTCACAGGAAAGGGGCTACACCAACTGATCCATCTCCTTCCAGTCTCAGGACGTAAGGCACATGACATTAACAGAAGTAAAACTAAACTACAGCTACTTTTTAACTGCTACTGTATCTAATCATTTAAAACATTTGCCAGGCTGCTTGCAACTGCAGAAAGGTCTTTACAGCCAGCGACCCAGAAATAAAGCCAGAAAAAAAAACGCCATAAAAGGAAAGTGCTCTTCTCAAGGAGAACTTTAAGAGAGCGCACACACACAGGCACATTATGACACGCAGCTCCAAGGAGCACACAGACCCCTTCACGACACACCAGGACCGCGCGGCACTCGGATCCCCGGGGCAAGGGGCAGCCCCCCGGGGCAGAGGGCAGCCCCCCGGGGCCCCGGGGCAGAGGGCAGCCCCCCGCCGGGGTTTGGGGCCGGGGCCGGGTTTCCAGGCGCCCCGGGCCGGACGCAGCGAGCCCCACACACCCGTTTGTTTTCGGGGCGTTATGTAACCGCCGGGCCCGGCGGCGCCGCCGCCCCGCCACGGGCCCGCTGGGGCCTCCGGGCCGGCCGCGGG
>JAVCKT010030740.1:0-13710 GCA_032273925.1 Rhynchotus rufescens | reverse complement strand
AGAACATGCTCTATTAAAAAGTACAGATATTCTGAAAACGCAGCTTATTACTTAACTTGAGTCTTCCACGTTATTACATTTATTTCTTCATGTATTTTGTGGAAGGACAGGTATAAGGCCTGTTATATCAATACAGAGCAAAAAATGCTAACCAGACATATGATCTTATATATATTTAAAATATATAAATATATATTATCTAAAAACATAATCCACTGTAAATCTAAATCTAAATGCTTAAAATAGCGAATCCAAAATTACCAATGTCTTTCTATATTCACCACAGCAAAAAATGCTGCAAACACTATATATAAGTATTTAGCATACTGAAATATATTACAAAAATTATCTGCTATATCTTATTCCTATTAAAATTAACAGAAACACATAGACAGAAGCTGTCCCTTACGCAGGAAAAGATGACAATTTGTTCCAATAATTGCTGTTCCTTCTTACTTCTTTCAGAGGTAATGACTGCAATTATCTGTTCACTTCCTCGAGAGAACTGTTTGGTTTCACTGCAGTAATTACATGAATCAGGTTTTTGTATACTTATGTAGAGGAAGTGCTCTGATGTTGTCAAATTTGAGCAAAGCCTGTTAAAACTAAAGGTTATATGTGAAGTTCAATCTAAATGAACAAGCTTCCTTTCTTTTCAGTGTCTGACTCTGAAGAATAGGTTAAAAGTTATATCATCAGCTGTATACACAGGACTCAGTCAAGCGATGCTTCCATTGCAGTCTTCAGAATAACTTTTACTGATTTTGCAAGGCAGAAACCATGAGACACATTTTAACTACTTTAATTTTATTATTTTTTTCAGTAAAACCATGATTTTCCAATTCCTCACCATTTATGCTTTGTCAAATATGGAAAAAGAAAAAAGCAGTCTGTAAATTTTAAAAATTACTGGGGAAAATTCAGTAGTAACTAGCAATCTACCAGTAAGCAGAGTTAACAGTAGTAATCTATTATACATAGAAATCATATCAAATAAATTAATTTTCATTTACTTGTCTTATTTATTTGACTATACAACTATATCAATAGATAAAAAACAACTTTTTTCCCATGGTCCCAAAGCCACCAAAACACACTAATATTAAAAGCAGCTCAACCTAGTAAACCCATTATACTTATCATTATCACTGTCCTATCCAAGCACATCAGAATCTCTGAAATATTTATTTTCGCAATGCCCTGAAAGGTAAGAAAACCCTTCTGTTTTCTGGTGAAAAAAGAAGAAGCCAAAGAAGAGACGCCAAAGACTAAATCTGCAGAGAGCTCAAGCACTTCTATTCATTTCCTGATCTAAGTGCAGCAAATCTAAAGCTACAACCTTCATATTCTCCCTCTTAACCCTGGGCTCAGTTGATAGACACAAATACTTCTGTTTCTATCAAGGTTCTGTAAGTGACTTGACTATACCTACAAACTAGATAATCGAGATGCATAAGCCCAGTCCTCAGAGCACAGAGATCAAGGCTGAAAACTGCCTCATGAGAAGGACTGCGCTGCCTCTTCACACCAGACACTCCACCCAACAATCTAATGAGAAGGCTGTAGGAATCCAAGCTGCATTTCTTTTTCTTAATTTTTTTTTGTCTGATTCAACACATACTTCACACAGGCAAGCAGAGACCTAGAGAGTAGCATGCAAGTGAGAAGAGAGCTCCCAGATTTTAGCACTGAACAGATCCAAGTACCTTGAATTATGTTAAGAATAGACAAGGCAGTGCAAGTTATGTGTAGTCAAGACACTTTCTGGAATGACTGAAGATGCATCTGTGCACGCTTACATACTTTGTGTGAAGCAGTTGCAATACAAAAATGTCTTTTTAAGGCAGGAATCTAAAGGAAATTGGAAGACTTCTTCTCAAATGAGTACCTCAGCTATACAAGTACACTTCTACTTAATCACCTCTAGCTCAGAGGAACTGCCTCAACATGACAAATTGGGGAAAATAAGCTTTTAGGAGATCTTGTCTCCATGAAATTCATCTCTGAATTATTACTTGCCAATGTGGCAAAAAATACGTGTGAATTTCAAACAACAAACAGGAGATATCAGATTTCCCCTGAGATCTATGAGCTTTTACCAGTGAGGCATCTGTAGAAATTTAACATTTATCGGTGGACAACTTATGTTATATCACGCCATGAGTAAAAGAAACTAAGGCCAGGTTCACACGATGGCTACACTCCAAGCCCAGGACTGCCCCACAGCACCATTGATCTGTCTTATCTCCATCAGTGACTGTCATAGGCAAGCACTGATAAGCAAAGAGGGGCTTACCATTCCCACACCACAGGCCGTGCCGTCAGCCAAAGGCATGTGCTGAGTCCGACAGCCCTTGTGAACTCCTTCCGTGCTTGTGCACCATAAGCGTTTGCATTGTTTCTGCAAAGAAAAACAACCGGGCTCGTCACGCTGCTTTGGGTGGTCACCGGGGTGTCGGCATCGCTCCCCCTCACACTTCTGGTTGCAACGTGTTTGTCACACAACTATGCTAAAACACAAAGCGGGGTTTTGTGGGAGGCCTGAGAGTCAAGGGGAATATTTCAAGACTGATTTGATGAGAAATCAAAGATAATTTATGAAGTTAGTAGATAATTTGAAAGTGGATAATAAAAAAAGCAACTAAGAGATTACAATTATTACTAAGTAAGCACAGAATTTGAATGTAATTCCCAGAAAAAGGCAAGAACTGGAATTATTTTTTAAAAAACAGGTTGCCTAAAGAACTAAGAGGAAATCCTCCTTTTCAATTTGTTAAAAGGAGTTTCTAATGGACAAATCAACTCTTATGTATTACAAACACTATAAAGCAGTTTTTAATAAAACATCCTCAAGTTTTAGATCCTGCTATCCTTTTTTATCCCGTAAATCCTGACATCTCCTAAACAGGACTTCACTTCCCTGGCAGACTTAATTCAGTTTGAATCTCATCTTAAACTCTCTTCTCTAAACAGCTCCAACAAGTCATGCTATGACTCTTCTACAAGTTTGTCCAAAATCTGACTGTGCCAGTAGTGAATCAAGTCATCATGTTATATTTGTATTTTATATAGTATTGACAAACAAGCCCCATTCAGGTTTTCATCATTTTACACATCTACAGCAGTCTGTGCATAGCTTTCTTTCCAGATCCCAATTTTGCTAGAAATAAAATTTATGTTGTTTAAACATACAAAACACACAAACCAACAGGCATGAGAAACATGCAAAGAGTTCTGACTCAGGCAAAGTAGGAGTAATCTACACTTTGGAACAAACATTTGGGCAAATTTTGGAATTAAAATACTAAACTTATAATTTCTATAAAGGTACTCTTAAGATAAGTAAGCAAAAGAGAGCTGTGGTTGTTATGTGAAAACTACCAATTGTAAAAGCCACTGAAATAGAAATAATTCCTTTTCTGATGATACAGAACACAGTTATCGATTTTAAAGAAAGTATAACCATACTCCTGGATGTGTAAATCAAAGTTAATTCCTCTTATGTGTTAAATCATATATTTCTAGCATATGGACCTGTAAGTTTTCAGCTGAAGGTTTTCCCCTTTGACATATATCAGGATAACACTACACCTAAAAACTGAGTTCCTGAGACTTCCCTACAAAGCCTATCTTTCAGTAATTATTAATTAGTAGCATCTATTAAGCATAAGTCTGTGCCTTGTCCACCTACCAGATAGGGGCATACTTGTGACCCACGACCAAACATAAGTTCACACTGCTTATTGACATCATACATTGATCCAGGCAGCTGAGAGGAAAGATCATAAATTCTTCCACTCGGTTTGTCTAGGAGACATTCACCATAACCAGTACTATTGTAAAAACAGGAACAAAATGTGAATTATTCACTCCTAATTGATTCATCGGGGGCCAAATCACAAAACATTTACACATGCATGTCTCAATGAAGTTAATTATGGGTTCATATGAGCATTTTCTCTTAATTCCTTCCCAAAGAAAGACTTTAAGCAAAAAATAATCAAAGCCAATGTTTTTTTTTCTCCAAATACTTTGTCATCCTTTTGTTACCTCTCCTGCAAATTGTTCCTTTTAACCAGAATTCTTCATTCTCAGTGCTTCCAAAAGGTATTATTAAAGACACCTAACTGGTGTACTGAAGTAATGGAAGGACTCATCATCAAATGAGTTAAATGTTTCCAGAAGATTGACACCCTGCAAGTCAGTGGTTAAAAACAGTAACACCAACAATCTTCATATTTAAGCCATACTTCTAAAATGCTTTTCAGAAAGACAGATACTTACTCAAGAAATTCAGTTATATATTTTTGACTGCATTTTGACCATGTCCATGGACTTGTATGGTAATTTAAAGTGGGAGCCATCACATGGTATTGATGTTTAATTCCAGCTTCTTTACATTTAAAACTGTCATCATGAGGCACATTAAATCTAAAATACAAAATAAACAAACTCCAAAACAAGTTCAGTAACAATTAATTTAAGCTCTTTTGATTGTAGCAGCAATTGCCCAAGTTTTGAATTTGAAAATGCCTTGCAAATTATGACTATCTGACATGGCAAGAAATGTAGGAAGTCTACCTTAGAAATGCTTTACAAAAATTGCATCCTTATCCAAAATTCTCTACATAATCCAAAGAATGCTGGGCAAAGTAAGAACTTCCAAGTTAATCTTTAGCAAAATTCTAATCTTTTGGGAATATGCCACTAGAGATAATCATCCCCCCAAATACAGAACTGATTATGCAGATCATAACTGGACTATACATCAATTCATTAATCAGCTCCAACCTTTGAATAACTACACAGAGTACATCAACATTCTCCTTTTTATGATTACTATATATTTTGTAGTTCAGTTGAAGTACTGTGATTAATGGCATGTATTCAAATGAACTTCCAATCATACAAAAATCAACAAACTAGCTGAGCTCTGTAATGCCATCATTACCTACACTCTGGCAGGCCTCATGGAGCTATAGTATAGCACCTGTCTGGCATCTCTGATGAGGTATGCTCCAAAAAATAAAATGCTGTCAGCTCCTCTTATTTTTCTCTGTAAAATGTTTCTTTCTGTTATTCTATTGTATTCTGACAGGAGCGAACAGAAGGAAGAATATTTCTGTTATATTAAGAATTGTCTTTTCTTAATATTAAATTTCTATTGCGTCTACAACACAATGAACTGACAAGACTACGTTATATATCCGAGATAGCTGTCCCAAACAGTTTGCCTGGTGGAAGGTTGGAATACAGCTGTATGGTGAGTGACTAGGTAAACTATAAGGATTCACGGCTTCTCTAGATGGTGGGCAGAATTTGCTCAAAGCAAGGAGTAAAAATAATGACTCTCCCAGGACACAGCAGACTGCTCCCGCTTAGAACTGAACAGCACATCATTGGAAAATGATTGTATTCAAAGGAAAATGCAAAACTTTACCTGCTGGGAAATAGGTACTTACACGTGTCCAAGTTCATGTGCTATAGTAAAAGCAGCACTTAATCCATTTTCTTCACTTATAGAACAGCTGCGTAGTGGGTCACACATTGTACCTAGCTCTGCTAAACCTGCAAAATGGAACTCTTATAAAAGCTCAGTAGAACAAGCTTTCCTGTGGAAGGAATGACTCCATAAATGAATACGATGGCACGTGTGTTCAAAGTCATGATGAAACTATGCAGCCAAACACAAAACTCACCACCACCTACCATAAAAATATACAGTAGGGAAGTATTGCACAGTTCATATTTTTGTCCATGCCACTTTTTTGCATCTATTTTCTGATTTTTGCCTAGCTACAATGAAATTCTCTTACAGGCTTTCTAAGTAAAATCATACTGATAAAAAAGAGAGTAACTCACCAAGAGTATCACACTTCTCTCTAGCTCTGCAGATATCTTCCCTTGAAGGAAAAGATGTATTTTAAGATAATACGTCAAGTAAAAAGAACATTTTGTATTATTTCAGTGCTGCTACATAAGTTACAGCAATTGAGAATCTGATGCTCAATTTTTAATCTTACAGTCCATTTGAACAATTTGCATTCTGATGAAAGAAGTAATTTAAATTCACCAGATTAAGCTCACAGTATCACTTTCTGTCTAGCTTGAAAAGAATAACAATTCAACCACTAAACTATTTCATTACAATGCTCATAAAATAAATCAAGTACAAAATGCTGCTGAAAAATGTGCAGATGTCAGTACATATGCAGCTACCTTACGCAGGCGTCCATCTGCTAAAATAATGACGTAAAACTAAGGACAAAGTCAAATACCTTAAGTGATGGGGAGTATCTAATTCGAACACCCAAAAATGATTAAATAAAAAGAACAGCAAGAGAGAGAGTATTTCAACAAACATCAGAAGTTTCCCTGAGGAAAACAGCGCAAAAAGAATGCCTACTAATTTTTAATTTTGTTTTCACATTTGTAAGTTTTTAGTAATTCTAATTACAAATGCATTTTTCTTTAGCTGATTCCATTAGGCTCAGTACAATATCATGTCAATGCCATTTGTACAATAAACATGTAACAATTTCAAGTCTAAATTTCTATTATCATTAATGAAAATGTTATCAACTCATTAGCTACTAATGTGGTATTGTCAGAGTTACTGCTCACATAACTGATAAACTGTGGTTTGGAGAGTAAAGATATTCTCTATTTTTCCAACTAGCTATGAAAAATATCTGTGGAAAGTTTAAAAACAATGATGTCACAAAGAAAGAGAACAGTTGTCTCACCTAGCTGAACCAGTTTGGCTATTTCAGATACTGTACCTAGTGATAAGAACAGCGGTGTCATGGTGGGAAGGGTGAGCATCATCCAAAATGTTTTGTGCTTGCTGCCATAAGCAAAAATTACGAAGAGTGGTAGCTGCATTAAAAGTGATAGCTGGTCCTTCCTAAGCAAGAAACGGCAAGAAACAAAAAAGGTTTGTAATATTCATGCACTTGCCCTTGGTATTCTGTCATTTGTGGCCCATATCTGTAAAATGATCCCTGTGAATGGAAAGGTCAGCAGGACTCCGCGAGTTCACTCGCACACATTTGTTTGTAGTATCAGGTTTGTCATATCAGGACTTAGCTAAAAGTCATTGCTCATCAAAAATATTATTTTTAATCAATATATAGAAGCATGCATCATGTAGATAGAGAAAAATTGGGTGGTGAGATAGTTAGGAAAAATAAATAAATATTTGAAAAATGTCTACTTGTTGTAATCTGAAAATACATTTTACAATAATTATATTTGCTTTGTCTGAAAACTTGATCAAAACCCCCTATTAAAAGTCATCATTTCCCTGTCATGTTTGCATGACTATAACTCTACTTAACATAGTCATGCCAAGCTCTAGATAATCATGCCACAAGCTTTAAATCCATTCAGGTCAAGAACAGGTTTTAACAGAGAAATGGGAAATAAAGTAATTAAGTACCTTCAATTATGTTCTGTGCATATTAATTAAATCTGCTGTGTGCTACCACTGCACTTATTCTCTTTTTAAACAGTAAATATATATATTCAAAGAAAAGAATGTATTTCAAAATATTTTACTTTTTTATTGACAATGAAATTTTACATAAAATCTTTTAAAAAATATTTTTCCTACCTGTTCATTGTGAATTACAATTAACTTTACAATAACTATATTTATAAGATTTCCAATACTTGAATCTTTATAGATTGCTGCAACCTAAAGAGAAAAAAGCCAGAAAATTAGAATATGAAATTCATCTAAAAAAACAATTTTGTTTTGGCACATAAACAAGCTGCTACACAATAGATATCTCCTGCATCCATCTGTACATTTCTATCTAATAGTACGATGATAAACTCAAAGCAGTTACTCAGTTTCAAAGTAAGATAGTACCTCAAAATAGCTCATATTTACAACAAGCACAAAGGTCAGAATATGCACAAATAGTGTTGTCAAAATCCACTACCAATAAGAAAACTTATTATTCTATCATAGCTTTCCTAAATGCAAAAAAAGAAAAAAGAGCAGTGTTTTTTAAATTCCCGTAGTTAGAATTTTATATTAATTCTCAAAGTCAGACATCATGCTGACAATGTTGTTGTTACTTAATGCAGTAAGAACAAGACAATCAGTCTAGACATAAGCTGCTTCATGTGGATGATTTGTAGAATCAAGACCCAACATATTAGAGCCTCAGAAAACAACCCTGAACTAATTATTTTGTCTTTGATTTTAATGGAAGCTGGAAGTCTGGTGTGTTCTAAACCTGTGTTGAAAGCCCACCTGACACACTGTGCAAAGGCTTATTTCCTCGCTTACAAAGCTCATATTTACACACCAGACATTTTCATCTAAATCTTACGGCTAGACAGTAAAATTCATGAGTCAAATCCACAGACCAAAACAGAACCATTTTGAAAGATTTTCTTAATAAAGTCAATAAAAACATTTATTCATTCTCTGTAATGTCAGGTTCAGACGTCCTGCCCTTAGCGGTTCCACCATTTTGCTTAAAGCAGTTGCTAAATGACAACATTATCTAAATGAGAGCTACCACCAAACAGGGAATTGCCATTTTCCTCCCTCCTGGCTTGTAATCCTATCGTCTGCAAGGCTACAGAAGGAAGGGGATGAAGGAACTAATCACATTGATGCAGATCAGCAAGACCTCACCCACGATGCAGAAACTCAGGCTCAAGGGAGGACAAAGGGCTGAGGAACAGACTTCCCGTAGAAGCACCCTACATTTGAGGCTGCTCACACTGCTTGTTAAAACACATCCTTGCTGGGTCCCATCCTATGTACTGGAGAGTAAACAGTTCTGCTAAAAGTTATAACAAAGCACTGACTCCCACCCTCTTTCCCTAAACTGGATAAAAGGTGCATTGCAGAATGGCCTGCCCTTCATTTTTAAATTGATACCCAAGCTGGACAGAAAGCTCTACAGGAGAGGGAAGGAGTCTGAGCCTTGGGATCCACATGGAAAACACACTTCAGAGAAGCACAGTTACTGTCCATTTCCCTTCACATGGAGACCACCTTGGTTAAAAGCCAAAAGTCTCCAATAACTCTAAGGTGGGGATGAGGAGTTTCTCTCAAGCCCTGGCAAGAGCGCTGCTAGGACAGGATACATTCAGAACACCTCTACTGCAGAACAGGTTCCTGGATTTTCTGTTCTCATTTATGGCTACTGATTTAGTTGATGGATTTACCATCATTCCTGATGATTAATTCCATAATAATAGCACCCTGAAAAATCAATTACTGTCATCTGAGTGCTGTCTACTGAGGCTATGTGTTAACAAAATCGGAAAATACAGACAACACAAGCCTACAAACACAAACCTTATTAGGTGGCCTCCTCCCTACCTTATGACACAACGTCCACTTAAAATATCTAACAAAATTCTTCAGAAGCAGATGCGTGAGTGTGAGGGACTGAAGCAAGTTGCTCGTATTTAAGATCATCGACATCATCAATCTCAATAAATATGAGAGGAATATCTCACTGCATCAGTCCTGCACACCAGGTTGTACAGGAGGGAAATGCTATAGGATCTTCAGCTTCGCATCCAAGCAACACCTGCTGAGTAACTGCACTAAGTGATCTCGTGGGTATCTGTCTGAAGCACAGCTAAAGTCTGAAACGATGCCATCCAGATACCTGAGGCCAGCAGTTCTCAACAGAATCTGAAGCCTATTTTCTCTCATATTGGAGACAGGTAAGATCCTGCTAAAATTACAAACTAACACTGCTCTCATTACCCCTCTTTTAGAGTCAGAGCACAGATCCTGTATCTGATGGGCACTATCATGACCTCCAAATATCTAATTACCACTACCAATGCTTTAAAAAGATTACAGAGTAAATTCTATGAGATGCTCCTACCAGTGATGTAAGATATTTTCTACAGGCTGGATGAAGCCCATGTGCAAACAGAAAAATCCTGAGAAACTGAGAATCACAAAGATTATCTTGAAGATTTATCTAGGGAACTATGCAGGCTAGAACCATCAGCTGAAACTGAAAGGACAGATTAATGCAGTGAAGTATCGAAGGTCTGCAATAACACATTCTTTCTTATTTTTAGTCAAAATCAATAATGGGACAAGTTCTCTCTGCTTTTATATTCTAAGGACACCTCTTCCATCATTCACTTACTTGAACAGTAAATTGTAAGAAGCACTCATGAAAAGGGATGATGGTATGGGATAAGTATTTGACAGAACACATTATTTCTTTACAATTTCCAGACCCACTGGCTTTATAGTGATCTAAATCCAGGCTTCACAGAAGGAGGAGGTGAGAGCCAAGATAAAGAGAAGTTACCTTCAAGGATTTTTTAAGACTCTTAATATCAGCAACTACATCACAGAATATGATTCAGACTGCATAACAACAGAAAAAAAAAAAAAGAAAAAAAAAGGATCACATCTGAGATTTCCGTGGAATTCCCAAGGACTAAAGCCACCTCTTCTGACCACCACAGGTGTGTCTACCAGGTGACTGGAAGCAGTTTAGGCACAATAACATTTATGTTCTCTTGATGTCAGTTTTGTAGCCAGCTATCAAAATAAGAGTGTCTGAATTGTGACTGAACGCCCTACTGAGAAAGAGGCAATGTAATAAGTAACCACATCTGGAGGCTGCAAGTAGGTTATATAGGCAAATACTGAATTTCTTCAGTGCTTTTTCTCCAGCTGTCACATCACAGAATCTCTTTTTCTATCCTCTCCTGCTACGTACAGCCATGGTACCAGAGGAATACAGACGTTCAAATCCCTTGAAAGAAACATGATATCACTTCTTGGCTCACAGGTCTTTCGCAGACTCCAAGAAACTCTTATTTATCATTGTAGTGCTGACGTGAAATGTGAAATATCCAGGATCTGGGAGATTTCTCCTTCACCTCTTTCACTGGCATATCCTGATTCTGTCATATATTTTGTAAGACCCCAGAGTTGTCTGCAGTTATGAGATAAAGAAGTCATCATAGCATTTATTGATTCACTGTGAGAGAATGAGAAAAAGCTGTGTTTTCCATTTCTGCTGGTATTACTCTTCAAGAGCTCCATCCTTCTGTCTTTATTGTACAGAGCTGCCTTTTTCATTGGAAGAACTTAATCCCAAGTGCAAAGACCTCTCATGCAAGCTCACCTCAGACTTATCCTTTCCTTTTTTTCCCTGAGATTTCTGGGCTTTTTTCCTCCCCTGGGAGATTTAGGCCATCTCCTGTAATCAAAGTCTTCTCCAATCTACCATCCCTCAAGTTTACTAAATTCAGTTTCCAGATGACTCCTTATTGTGTTTTGATGGAGACAAAAAGAAAGAATATGCCCCTTTTAAAGACTGATTCACCCTTTTAATGATTGATTCACTTTTTTTTACAGGATGCCTCGGATTTGCCTTATTAGCTTGGAGATGGACTCCAGTGCAGAGATATCCCCTTGATATTGCAATAACTTGGCAAACAGTGACTTAGTCAACCCATTTTCAGTCTCCTGACAAAAACAGAGGCCAAGACACATTGAATCACATCATAGACACATCACATCAGATCACATCGAAAGGCGCAGGTGTATAGCTCAAGTGTCAGAGCATCTCACTTTATCTTTCCTTTCAGTATTTGAAAAGACCATTCCCAAGGCACAACCATAGTTAGGCTTCTCTAGCCATTACAGGGGTGCTCAGAAATAGAGACGCATGAGTGTTGCTTGGTAAAATGTCTCCTTCCATATTCTCCCTCTCATTCCTTCATACAGGAATATATCAGCCTCAGCTAGCTAAGCCCACAGCCATAGTCATTGCCAAAAAAATAACAAGGTTTCACCTGAGCAACAGCCTCGAACACTGAACTATCATGGAGAAGATCACAGGGCCGGGCATCAACCTTAATTATGGAGTATTTAACTACGAAAAAAAAAAAAAAAGCTAACAGTAGTAAATAGCAGAAGCAGCAGTGAGGTGTAAAGATGAGCAATTCTAACCTGCCTCAGGACTGCAACATTTCAAATCCCTATATTAGCTCATGGAACAGAGAGATATGAGGCATTAGACATTCAATACACAGACACACTACAATAACGGCATATCTGTAAGGAGAGTCACAATAAAAAAAGGAAGCTTTTCTACACATTTGGATATCTATACCTCAAGAAAAGCAACAAGTGAAGCTCACAGCATATGGATACAAATGATACTTTGAGATCAAGTGTTTCCGACTTTGTATATTCAGTGGTGTATAATCAAACAGACGGTCTGAAAGAAATATTTAATTATGCCTTAAAAGGAAGATCATTTATCCTGTGATTCTTAAATATGTGGAGAACGGAAATGAAAAAGTATAGGGGTTAAACAAGAAAAAGAAAACAAGAGCTTTATGACAGCTCTGTAGATTTAATCCCAATGTAAGATAAAAATTATAGAATATTAGAAGAGCATTAGTCAAAATCCACCATTTAGAATGGTTGAGTGAAATGCACAATTAGTAGTCTTTAAGTAGCTGGATACATGGATGAAAATAAGCAATATACTCTTTCACAAAAGTTTGAATTTAGAAATGTATTTTTCTTTCCATGGGCTGCTCACACAACACAAATACGATTCATTGAAAAGATTAACTGAAAAATGATTTGAATCTATTGCCCATGTTTTAAATTACGACTATGTGGCAAAATCAATAACAGGAAGTATTCCTCAATGCTAGAATGCATCTGGAGATTTTTCTGGAATGTTTAGCAGAAATGAAATGCTACATTCGTGTGTTATTATCTACAAAAGAAGTATAAAAACATTCTTTAAACCCATGCCCCACCGCTGCAGGGGTCTCTCCACAGAGAATATGTTTCAGAGTCAGTGCTGCTAATTAGCTGTTGTGAATGGCAAAAAAAATGAAGTACAAACAAGACATGAAACATTTTTTTTTTTTTTTTCCCCACTGTACTCAACTGGTTACTCACTGCTTCACATCTTACATCTTCATAAATTACAATAGCCACAAAATGTTACTAAAACGTCTACTTCAAGCTACTTCAGTGGTAGTTTGATTTTCACATCAAGAAGGCTACACGCGTACAAAAGATGTAGAGAGTCAAAGCCTCACATTGGGAGCTAACCTGCATGAAAATTCTAGACTAGTATTAAAAATGATATTTTAAACGGTATTTTTTCCCATTTTACGACAATTTAACGCCATTTTATGATCGCACGGCCCCGCTGCAAGCAAAACGCCCTAAGCCGGTGCCGTCTCAGTGGTATCCTTGCCTACACGGCTGCCTCCCTCCATGCCCGCCTCGGCCTCGCACAGGACGAGGCAGGCGGCCAGGCGCAGGAGGGCGAGGCGCGGCCGTTAGGGGTGTGGCCGCGATGGCCGTTAAGGGTGTGGCACAGCGGGGTTTGCTCCCCAGCTGTGCTGGAATAGGCTACGAGGAATTGCTGTGAATAGATCAGGAACAGGCTAATAGACTTCACTAGCAAAGTTTAAACAGCAAAAATTCTCTCTAAAATTTCTGTAAGCAGGTTGCCAGTTCAGGAAATGAGGACAGGGTCACAAAATATATCACGAAAACAAATTTGAGGAGCCCTTAATGTTACCACAATAACCTCCAGTCTTTTATGGAAAGAAGCAATTACCAGGGAAATTAATGGGGTTTTAAGGGTGGTTTTTTTTTTTTTTTTTCTGTTACTTTCTAAACCAAGATCAAGCCTCACTGTTAGGGATTACAAT
>JAVCKT010030738.1:3153-20979 GCA_032273925.1 Rhynchotus rufescens | reverse complement strand
TAGTCGTTTTTTTTTTTTTTTTTTTTTTTGAAAATATTCATGTATATTATGTACACATACAAACAGTATTTGCCCATTCTATCACAAACTAGGATTTAAAAAATATCAAGTACTCTTCATAAATTCCAAACTGTCCAGAGAGATGCTGTAATCCCCAATTTATCTCTGGGAAACATGTCACATATATAACTTCCAAGAGTCTGAACTGAAGTCAATATTTGTAAATATTAACACTATATTTTTTCAGATGAAAAATCCAAGCTGATAATCTAGGATCCAGCTGGATTGGGATCAATGTTAGCTGCAACCATCTATTATGTAGGAATTTTATGTGAAATAAGCTGCCTGAGCATACTTTGTGGATATATGCACAAGGCTCAATTCATTTGGGGAGGACTTTATTCTTATCATCCATCAGCCAAACCAAAGTTCTCACTGTAACTCCACTGTAGATTGTATTTAACATAAACTTCCTGAGTTGAATACCATTATTTTAAAAAAAACTTAAAAATCATTTGCGTATTTCCCAGAATGTCACTTTGGAGTATTGGTCAGACCTTTAACCATCAGTATAAACCTGACAATTGTTCCCACTCCAACTGTGCACATATTTTGACCATCCCAAAGGCTTTGTAAGTTTGTTAGAAAAATGAATTTTTGAACGTAGTCTGGAAAGCAGCACGGTATCTTAAATAAAAGTGTTATCTTTGGAAACCACCATTAACTACAGTGGTCTGTGTACATAAAGTGTATTGTTTGTTGGTATAACTATGTAACAGTCCAAAAAATAATATTGAAAGTAAATATTATACCGTTCTAAATTATCATCTTAATGGGAATTAATATTGTAATTATGGAATTCTGATATTAAAGAATTGTTTAATAAATTTAACTGTGGAGTAAAATGAAAATATTATTATACTAGTACAATAATTTAGTTAGAGATTCAGAAGAAATTTACAATTGAGATTGGTGTTTGAAAACGCAGTACCTGAGTCAGCCTTGAGCTGCAGATGGGGCAGAAACACATCTCAATAGAAATAGCACACCCATGAAATGACTTTGATATGGAAAGGAATGATTCTGGATTAAGTATTTAAACCTCTTTAGAAATAGAACTACAACTTATTTCTACTCTTCAGTGATCAAGAGATCACTGAACATTGTAGCAATTTTTTTTCTCTGTTGTATCCCTCTACGATAAATTAATTTATTCCTAAATATGAGAACCTCTCCATTAAGGGAGAATGAGAACATACCATTCCAGAATTCTTTATAATTTACTTCATTTAAATTGGGTACTGTAAGAATTTCTTAGAAGATATGAATCATTTTAAGTGGGACTTTAGCTTTCCTCTTCTAAGTTATTGCTCTGAATTAAAGAACAGGACACTTCACTAAGAGCTGGTGGGTGGGGTTCAGAATTACCTGAGATTGGGATTTTTCTACATTTGTCTCTGAGATTAACAAAAGGGGACAATAAAATAGTGAGGGTGACAGAGCCCTGGAACAGGCTGCCCAGGGAGGCTGTGGAGTCTCCTTCTCTGGAAGTCTTCAAAACCTGCTTGGATGCCGCCCTATGCCCCGTGCTCTGGGTGTCCCTGCTGGAGCAGGAAAGTTGGACTGGATGATCTCTAGAGGTCCCTTCCAACCTTAAACATTGTGTGAAATAGGGTTGTAGCCAGTGCAGTTTAAATGCTGAAATGGTGATATACTTGGATGTCTTGAAATAAATAAGTGGTACCTTGGACGAATGACAAGCGGTTTGATGGTATGATTCCTATTATATTTCATTGGTCTCACTGTGATTTAAAAATCTCATATCTCTGAGCATATGGAATTGTGCATATAGGTTTAATTCCAAAACCTGACTCCTTTTAGACTTTGCATCTCTCACTGAAAATGTAGGTTCTTTTAGTACTTTCTAGGCTAGCTTGTTACTGGTTAGTAACACTGATTATCCTCACTAGTGATTGTTATTTCTTGACTGCTTTCTATAAGCACAAAATATTTTTTATCTAGATTACGTTTGTCTAGTTTTCAACTGCAAAGTTTACTTTTAAGCTTTTTCTCCTTTTTTTTTTTTGAATACCTCTCTAACCTATAATTCAGTCCTAGGCTGTGTGTGTGTGTGAATAGACTTAGTTTTTGAATATATTTTCTTATTAACTAATTGAAAATGCTGGTCAGGGTTATCTAGCTGGGTGTCCTTTACTTTTTACAGTCAGACTGCTCCTTTGAGTGGTAATAATTATAGTCTCCAGGTGCCCAGGTGTGGAAAAATATGGTAATTTGCACATCAACAACTGACTTCATGGCACTGTCTGCAAACATTTATGCTGGTGGTTTAGAGATTGATTTTTGAGTGTCATACGGTTTGATTGTAGATAAACTTTCGAAATTCTTACCATCTATTTTCTTTGTCATCTCTTTGTTAAATAACTATTACTTTTGTGTTCATATATAAAGAAATCTACTCCAAACTCTTGACTGACATTCTCAATCATCTTTGAAAGCACGTGCAGAACAGGAAGGTGCCCAACTGGAAGAAGGCTAATGTCACTCTAGTTTTCAGAAAGGGTAACAATATTATTTAGCTTAGGTGGGTGCCAAGCAGCTACAGGCCAGTTAGCCTTGTTTCTGTCCTTGGAAATTTGATGGGACAGTCTAATCTGGATGTCATCTCTAAGAATGCAGAGGAAAAGAAGGTTAGCAGCAGCAGTCAGTGTGGATTTACCAAAGGAGATACCATACTTAACCAATCAGATAGTCCTCTAAGAGCAAATGACTGGCTGGATAGGTAAGGGCAGAACAGTGGATGTTGTTTTTCTTTATTTCTGCAGTGATTTTGACAGTGTCCCATAACGTCCCCACAGTAACCTCAGGAAGTGTGGGTTGGATGACTAGATGATTTCACAACTAAGGTGACTTTCTAAAACAAGAAATTGGCTAATCTGTGATTAAATGCACAAGATTTAGACATCATTCATTTTCTCAAATAAAAGAGCACCCCAACACTTCACATATTCATGATATTTAAAACTTTTAACTAACATATGAACAGAAAATTCTGCTGTTTTTGTATCATTTTTGAAGGTTAAAAATCTTGTTTATTGACTTTTTTCTTCCCAGAATGATCAGTTCTGACTTCATCAACAAGCTGAAAGTTCAGATACTGCTACTATTTTGAAAACAGGGGGTAAAGCTTTTGTACTTCACTTGCCTTAGTAGGAATGCTATCTCAGGATAAGCTGAAGAAATGTTTGGTATTTCTCTACCATTTTTCATTCATATTTTTGTCGACACAGGGGAACAAATTAGATCAATTGAGTTTTCTAATTTGGAAAAATCAGTTTTAAAGATTAACTAAAGTGAGTATAATATATTATTGGCCCTCAATGGGAATGTGTACGTGGACAGCAGGTGCAGCAGGTCTGTTGCTCCTAGACACAAAAATGAAAACAAAATGGTAAAGCCTGGAGCCAGTATAATCTCACTCATTCCAGAAGAGCTAAAACTTTGTTTTCCCATAAAGCAAATTAGATATTATGGACTGCAAAGTGCCAGACTCTCCGGCCAAGTAAAGCAGGGATCTGCTCTTTACTGCTGGGGCCACCTACTTTGATCTTCTTCCCCAAAAAATAAGTAAAGGATAACAATTAATTTAATTGTGATAATGTTTTAGTTTTCTTTACACACCTGTCAAATCATTGTGACCTACGTGGTTATAATGGTGATCACCATATTGTGATCTAGACTAGTTAAAATACACTAGTGTGCTGTTTGTTACTTTTTATGTTATTCCCTTTTTACACTGTCACTCACATATAGCATGTGCTCCTTTCATTTTCATAATTTACATTAATATTTTTGAGATTTGTACAGAATGTTATACTGAAATAGTTGGAAGTTCCATTACAAAAAGAAATAATCATAAGTTATTTTGAGATAATGCTTATTATAGAACACAACCACATGTTTAACTAGTAGAACATTTTAAAATTTTTTCTGTTTTTTTTTCCTTTCACTTTTATTTTATATTTCTTTTTTGTTGTTTTGAGCTTTTTGTTTTTCCTATTGAGTATGAGTGACTGATTTACATTCACAGTCAGGAATGCTTTTTCCTTTTTTTAGAAGTAATAATTTCCTTTTACATTTATAACCATAACCTTTCAAAACTTTCTTAAATCTTGCAAAGTCTCAGAGTCTTCCGCCTCAGAGAACTGAAATGGAAGGTGGATAAAAAACTCCACATCAGTCATTCTACAGACTCTGTAAGAGAAAATGAAAAGAAAGACAGGAAAATATAGAAATGAAAAAATGGCAACCAAAACTTGGAACCATTTTATTTAATAAAAACATTCAACCAGAAATCCCATGGCAACTGAGTCTTATAGAAAATATATATTTTGGGAAACTTCCATTGCAAAATAAAATTTAAAATAATTAACTATTGTTTTTAATTACCCTCAAATCATCCATGATAAAACTACCATGATGACATTTAAATGGATATAACCAGGTGCTGGAGTGCTGGAGTTAACACTCCCCTGAGATGGCAAATTGGCTTTTACACCAATTGGTGGTTCTATGCCAGTCTGTATTTGGCTCGCATTTGGTTCACATTCAGATTTAATTTTTGGACTTTTTTTTTCTATATGTAGGTAAATGCTTAAAATATATAGCACTTACTTTAAGAGCAATTTCTTCTTTCTCAGTAAATGAAAAGTACTGGCTTGATTAATTTCTGTTCAAATCACTATCATTGTAGATTCAAGCTTGAAGACAGACTAGTCAACTCTGTGTTGTAGTTGATTACTGAAATCTCAATAAGTGTTTAAAGATAGTGGAAGGAGAAAATAGCAACCACCACAGCAGCTGCAACAATATGAAGAATATGTTGCTACAAATATTGTCCTGAATGTTTTCATTGCAAAGTTTTTGTCAATTTCATTGCTTATAAAGAAAGCTTTTAAGATTTACAAAGCAGGATAAATGATAAATTTCAAAATGTTCTTGACATTTAAAATGATACATATAGCTTCCTGTATATCCTATATTTTGTATAATTCAACACTGACAAAGTGTGAATATTTTATATAATTAGCTGTGAGTTTTCATCTGATTCTAAAGATTGGGAAATACTGCAGCGTTTGCCAAGGTGTGGAGAGTAAACTCACACAGAACATGTGACCCACAACCAGCAAGCTAATGTCTTAAATAAGTACAAGAAAGAAAACTTAACTAATGTAACTTGAATTGTACTCCTTCATTGTTTTTTATAAGGCTTAGAATATAGGTAATGCAAGATTTTTTTTTTTTGCTTGCCTGACATTTCTTCTCAAGTATATCTCTTCTTTCTTTATGAATTTTTTGTATCCTCTCTGACCTTGCTTTTCTTTATTTTGCCGCTTTCTTTGTTTGTTTTCCTATCTACTTTCCTTTAACTACTGTGCAAGAATTTTTGCTCTCTTTAATATTTTCCATCCACAACATGAATTCATTCAAGAAGTAGAGAATATTTTTTACTTGGAAATGCATTATCTATTAGATTACTTTATCATTGTTATTCTTTTTACTTATTTTTCTTTTTTTGAATTAAACACCAATCCATCTTCTTCATTTAATGTTCTCATTATAAGCAGCTCATCATATATTTTATCTTCTTGTTCATGTCTTCCGCCTTCTATACTTCTTTTTTGTGCTGTTAACTAAAGCTCCTTAAAATTAGTCATTTTACTTCCCCGTCAGTGTTGGTAGCAGTTTCTTCTCCTTTCAGTAGAAATGAAGTAGTGAGTGAGAATAGCAGAAACACTGTCGGTTGTTTATTCTACATCCACTGCTATCTTGCAAGCGAACTTCCCGAAGAAACCTTGCTTACAGTAGCAAGGAAAAGCAGTGATGACTCATTGCTCAGCACCCTACTTATCATACCTGCTGAAAGCCCAGCCATTCATTTCCCAGCTGCTGGACGGTAGGTAAACTGGCCTGTTCGCTTTGCAGTGGGATTTTGTTTGGAACCCGTGCGAGCTGCCTCCTGCTAATGATGTTAAATAGCTGACTGTCATGACTGGCTGGTGCTTTCAGAGATTGTGGGCTGGCGAAAATCCACTATAATCATTTCTTTATTTAATCATTTTATCAAATCCAAGGACTGCGTGTTGCAGTTCCAGGTAAAGCAGGAAGTTTTGGAAATAATGGTGCCAGCTCCTCTGCTGTGTGAAGGTCTCAGTGCTCCTTCAGACTTACCACTGCTAAATGAAGGCCCTGGGCTGAAACTTGAGCTATCTAAAGGGAGGACATTCAGATCAGGATCCAAACTTTGCTGTGTGGGTCTGGCTGTGGACTGGAATGAGGTGGAATCCTAAAATTAAGCCACCCAGAGCTTGGAGTATGCTGTGATTCCAGGTCCTACCTTTGAGCTTGGCTTAAAAGCCAAGGAAAATGGGTGTAAGCAGATGTTTGGGAAGGAGACTTGGCCCCCACAGCAATGGCCTATCTGGCCCAGGTTGGCCACTGTTGCCACTGCTGTGGGGCTGGGGGCTCTGACGGGTGTGCTTCCCTAACCCAACCTGATTTTCACACGTAGCCCTATTCAGGTGTTCACCACCACATTAACTGATCCTGATGGTTGCCTCCCTCATTTATTCCCCTACTCAGACATTAACCATCAATAACAGTCCTGATGGCTGCTTTCTGGTGGGAAGATAAGGCTAATTGTGCATACACCAGACAAAAGTTGTCCAAAATGAAATAATGACTGCAAGTGAATCATCTTATCCCATAAGTATGGGGACAGCCTGAGAGCCCATTGAGCTCTCCTTGCATCACAGCAGGCCTCATGCCCAGATCTGCCCTTGAGCCTGGATACCTCTCTTGGATGCGCTTCAGGACTGAGAGATCCTTGTCAGATCCTAACATATTCATGGTAAGTGACTATACCGTGCTGTCTTTTTGGACGTTACTGACTTAACTGTGCACAAAATCCCTTAGTCATGAACTGTTGACCAGGTTTGAAATCTGTCACTCAACAGGAGGATGTCCTTGGTAATTCTGTACATATCTTGAACCCCCATGCAGTAAATAATGCTACCTTGCCACAGAATTTTATGAAACCATTTTCCATATCAATAAAACTGTTAGTATTTCTTTCACAGGAGTGAACCCCAACCAATACTTGTTCCGTGACAGAGGCCACCCTGATGTGGCCAGCTGAGAGCATCTACTGCCCATCCCACCGCTCCAGGCCATCCCAAACCTGGATATCTGGTAAGACAGGCACAGCTACCAGCGGGAGCAGAGGTCAGCTTGCTTCATCTTCCATACTACAGTTATTTCAGGGTTGCAGTTCTGACTCAGAAAAACTGTTCCTATCCTCTGCCCCTCTGAACTATTTAGGAAATGTCTCAAAAGCTCTAATGTTCCTGAGACCAAAGCAGACTCCTCTCCCTGCAAACACTCAACGGCCTCAGAAAGCGGATTCCCAATGGGAAGAGTCAATGAAGGGAAAGCTGACAATATAGGAAATCAGTAGGAGAAGAAATGTTGGTCACACATAGAACCAGTGATCTCCAACTGTAGGTCTGCTCTGCACTGTGTGTGGTGACTCACAGGGCTGTGACTGAGAACCTGGGAGGACTCAGGATGTCGAGGATGGAAACCTACAGTAGTACTGTTTTTGAAATAAAAAGAGTGCTTTAATTTCTCTTTCAGTTTGTTTTGTACTGCAGGTATAAGAGGGAACTTTCTAAGGGAATATAGATATAGAGAAAGCTCTATAATAGTAATTATATATAAAAGAGAACAAAACAAAAAAAACAACCACCACCAAGAGTTTTAAAAGGATTGACAAAACTTGACAATTCTGAGCATAACTCAACCTGCCAATGACAGAAATCAGTTAAAAAATATATTTAAACTATTTCATAGTTGCCTTTGCTATTATGACAGGTTCTTCTAACCCAACAAAAAGATCCTGTGCAAGTGATCTTAAGACTTTATTTCTCACACTTCACATTTTCTTAATTTTACAGCTTTTTATTCATGACAGTATTTTGCATATGTAACATGTGCATATTTAGTCTTTACTGTAGCTCACAATTTGTCATTTTTGTAAAGCATTCTGGGAATCTTGAAGTTAACAGGAGGAATTTTAATATGATATAATATTTTTAATATTGCATGAAATCAGGAAGCAACACAAACAGTGTCATTATACATAATTTTATTTGAGTCTGCATTTTTTCCTGTATGGTTTCATGCATATAAATGGAATAGCCAGGGTCTTGCCATGTGTTAACATCTCACATTTCCTTTCCTGCCACAAATGCTGCTTATTATAATAGTATGAATTGAAATATATGTTTTTATTGCTGATACAAATGAATAAGAAAGTAAAAACACACAAATATGAATTTGTTTTTCGCTATTACCTATGTTTTACAGCCTAATAAAAGTCTTAGTTGACAGAGTGCTGAAAAAGTGGCCTTTGTGTTTATTCAAATATTTAACTTGTAGTAAATAAATAAAATAATTTAAGCAGGTAAGGATTTGTCAAATACAAAAACTTTTAGAAATATTCACATAATTCAAAATAAAATTCTCAACCATTATCAGATGTAGGAAAACCACATAAGAATCTATAAAAAAGTCTTTAAGCTCCAATAAGTTAGATATAATAAGCCTTTTTTATCAAACACAAAAATAAATATTATTGATTTTATGAATAAATACATTTTCTTAAATGATTTAGAAAGCTCTGTTTATTCATATACAGACAGTGTTTAGAATATGTAGTAGCCAGTATGTCTGCAGATATATTTATGTTGGACTGTTTAGATTGGCTTCACCTCTGTAATAATTTATAACAGTTTCAATGTAAACCTGCCATTGAGCAGGTCATAAAGGTCCTGCATTTTAACCATCATAATTTCAGATAAACCCACAAAACTATTTCTTGCAGGAAAGCTCTAGTTAATCCTTGAATATCTTTGGGATGGAATTTGTTTTTTTATTTAGGCAAATTTAAAGACCAATAAAGGCTGCATTTTAACTATGTTTGATATTCCAGTACTGGTGATAATTTAAAATATATATTTTTTTGTTTTGTTTTACAGCAGTAACTCTTCATTGACACTTATTAATACCAAAATTGTCCCCTTCCATTGATTTCACGTCTTAGTCAAAAGAGAAAGCTACTGTTCATTTTTAAATGTTTCATTATACGCTAAAAATGTTAAAATAAATAGTGTTTTTCTACATGAAATAAAGATAGATCAATGCCATTTGTTTTTCCCTAGATAGAAGATTCTTAACTCATGGATTTTGTGTATGTGAGAGCTGCTTATTTAGGAAAGATGATTTTCAAATGGAAAATATTTTATCAAAAGGAGCATATTCTACCAAAATTTTATCCATATACATATATTCCATGAAATATTATTAAATACTGAGCATAATAATAAGTCATTAAATCAACTGAGCATAACCTCCTCCTGCTGTTATTAGCTTTTAAGCAGTGTTTAAAAGGAACAAAACCAATTGCAAAAATGCAGTGAATATAAAAAATTATTTGTTTTTTTACATAAGGAAAAAATTGAGCTACTTTGAGCATTTGCCTTTTCCACTGCTGCAGTACACACTGTACTGAAGTGGTTTTAACTTCAGATTAAACATACAAAGTTCTTCTCCCTGTTGATCATTAACATAGCATGGGGCCTTTAGGAGAGCTCTCACTCTAAAACTATGCCATCATCTGCAAGAAATTCAATGAATCTTAAGTTTATTCTATGAAAATACACAGAGCTCCAGGATACATTTTCTTTTCACACAGATCTGTTGTGTTGTTCATCACTTCCCAGCTCCTGTCAACTTGCCATGGAGAGTCAAGTCATCCCAGGGCTTAAGATGGTGAGTACAAAGGAGTACTTGCAGAATGTCTGCAAGAAATTGAGGAAATACTGTTATAGTTTTCGCATTAAAATGAAGATTTTGGAAGCCTTTAAAATGTTCCCTAATACAAGATATATTGACTTGGTCAAGGCAATACAGATATTAATTCTTCACTAATTTTCAACGGCACAGGAACTGGTAAGTCTGCTAGTCCTTGTCTAGTAGCATCCCTCCAATCTTCACTGTCTGTTGCATGTGAAATCATTGTCATTAGAAAGATGGTTGATTTACTGATTGACTTACTTTGCTGTTGAATTCTTGAGAGAACTAGTCATTAGAGAAAATACAGAACATTAACTCCCACACTATAACCAATTTTATGTGATTTACAAAGTAAATGGGACTGTTATGACAAATTAGTTGGATAAGGCTGTGTAGTATTAGCCACAGTGCTTCATGTACTGCTATAGGAATGATTTTTTGCTTTTTCCTTACATAATTCCAAAACCTTATCTCACTTATTTTATCAAATGAAATTGGGGAACATTTCAAATGTCAATTTGTTCCAATAAAATGCCCTAATAATGAACACAGAACCAAAGAATCATGAAAGAAAGCACAGTTTCATTTTTATTTATTAATTATTTCATTTATTTATTTATTTTATTTTACTCTGTATAGTTCATCATTTATTCCCAGGCTGTTCCATCTCAGACCTAAAATTCTCTTTCATATGAAGAACTATAGCAGTATAGAAGATAAGTTTTTTGGTACAAATCAAAGTTTTGTGTGGTTTTGTTTGCTCGAAAAAAAATAAGGAAAATTAGCTCTTCTTTTTGCTAGAGAAGTTAAAAAAGTGCTTCAGTGGCCTTTAACAGGGAATCCTCATGTTGTAAATAGCTGTATCTAATAGCTATCATAGGAGTCTAAAGTGCCCATTCAGACATATGAATTTCTGTATACATATTTTAGATTGTGTAGACTTGCCATAGACTCTGGACCAAATAATGTAGATGATATCTATGGTAAACATGTTGTATCTCTATCTGAAGGTTTATTTTGAATATTTTATTCTCACTAGCACATAAATGTGTTTAATACAGCTTTGTCCATCTTATTATCTAATTAATCAGTCCATCCTCTACTGCATTACTAAGGAATGCGAATCCCATATGCCAATAGATACAGCTTATTCATGATGTAGACACAACAGTCATACAAAAGCATGATAGGAGTGAGCAGGGTAATTTACTGTAGCCTTGCACAATATAATGAGTGGCCATTGCCAGTAATGTTTATTATGAATTTTGAAATGATTATTGAAAATTTCGTATATAGCTGGCTTTTGGCTAACGCAGAAGTCTGGTGACAGAAATGGTTTATTCTACCTGCTCTCAAGTATAATGACGTCTCCAGTGGTTATGAACCAAATGGATGCTCTTTATTTAGCAAATCTCTTGAGAAACTGAGATACTGAATGTTGCATTTCAATTAAGCATGTAGTAGATTGTGTTTTAAAAATACCTAGAATAATTTATAATTCTTTGCTGCCTCTATTCTGCAAATTAGTAAGAGCAGGAAGTATTTCATTATTACTGGTGCTCAGATTCTCCTGATTGACACGTGCTTCCCTTTGCTTCTGGTCTAGCTTCTGTCACTGCAAGTTTTCCAAGTGTGCAAAATAGTTGTTATTCCTCTTTCATATCCTTTACCTCAGCTTCTTGCTGAAGACTGCTAGGTTTTGTGTTACAACGTGACTTCTCAAACAACTCCAAATGAGAACTGCTAGAATTACACAGTGATATTTTAGATTGGGAGGAACTGATGCTGCGAATGGAGATTTATGGGTCATTAATGATGATATTCCGTTATTCATGAATATTTGTGCAATCTGGACCAGCTACTGTAAGAGTGTTTCCCACATTGCCACATTTTTATTAGCTTCAGTTGTAGAAATATTCCAAGACAGAAAAGGCCACACTGGCTTTCCTCTGTAAATATTTAACTATAGACTGTGTGGACACATGGCAGGTATAAACCAGACTCAAGTGATCTCCAGGTTAGTGATGGTCTGTCTAATCTAATCTAAGTACTATTACATGTGGTGTGTAGTGCCTCTGAATTTAAGCGTAGTCATGGTGTGACGGGCCTTTCATTACACTATTTTCTTAGTTATAGCCTAAAGCAAACCCACACTTGGCATAACATATATGCTTGGTAGGAATGCTGTTATACTCATGGTACATAAGACAATGACTGATATCTTGTTTAATCGTCTCACAGCACTGGCAACAAAGTTGAATCATATGCACAGTTTCTGCTCGCATGCATCCACAGAGGCAGGCAGATTAATTCAGCCTGCTATGGTTCAGCGTCCTTTTCCCCACTACCTGCAGCTGGCCTCTTGCAGAGCTATTAAAACAGATTTTCTGATACGTTTTTTCCCTTGTCACTCTCCTGAGTCTTTTGCCAGTCTATCTTGTTCTTAATTTTGAATTTCTTCTGCATGTAGCATTATGCTCCCTTCACAAAGATTGTATCAAATTCTCTGCTGTGTAAATTGGCATGGCTGTGCTGCAGTCAGAGGCTCTTTGCCAGTTTACACTGAGAATCCATCCCTAAACAATTATACTCAGCAGTACCAAAAAACCACTTAAGTCAACAGAAAATGTGGAGGACTTTTGGGCCCAAATCCCACTGCATTCAGTTTCTTAAGGCAGAGAAACTACCAGGAAACAAGAAAATAGAAATGGAGCTGGAGTGGAACTCAAAGCACAATTAATCCATTCTCTCAGCAATCAGAATTAGCAATCATAGAACAAATACATTGGTGTTAGTTCCATAGCTAGCAAATATGAATTAGCAAAGTACTTAAAATAGAAAAAATAAAAAGATCTGTATTTCTCACTTTAGTGTTGAATCATACAACTCTGTGAATGCTGTGTTTGACTTCAGCTCACAAAGCCAACAGAAAGGCAAATGTAGACATCAGCATTTTATCAAAATTCCATAAAAATGTTAAAAATAGAGGATCAGCAACCACTTTGCCATAAAAATGACAAAACTCCCTTGAAAATGAGGGAACAGAATAGAGCCATCTATGAAATGAGTATGTGTGCATGTCTATTAAACTGAGGATATGATGTCTAGTCTTTCCTCTGAATGTCCTGGGTTTGTTGATTTCTAAAGCCAAAACACTCATTTTTGATACAGGATACTGAGATGCTGTATGACTGTTTTGTTTTTCTGACCAGCAGTCCATTTCTACTCGTCTCATTCATGCAAATTGCTCCATTAAGTTCAGTAGGTATATTGGCATGATTATTGTGAACAAGCTTTGGGTTCAACACTAAATGGGTCTGCAGCAAAACTAAACTTTTGTAGTCATGGAACAGGAAATGGTTCTGTGCAAATATTTACCAATTTTAGAAACTATGAATTTCACATTTACAATTACCCTAATGTCTGCCTAGGATAGAATGAATCATGTCTTTTCCTAACAGAATGATTTAATTTATAAATATTTGTTGTAAAAGCAAGACACACTATCTAAGACAGCAAGGAAATAATTTCATCTCTTCAATTAGAAGAAGTACTCTAATTGACTTTTGACCTTGATAGTCCTATAAGGACTAGCAAAAATTTCCTTACCCACTTTAAACTATGTCTGCGGTGTAATGTTTAAATAAGGCTATAATTCAGAGAAATGCTTCCCCTTGTTAAAGTGTCAATAAAGTTCTTATTGTTTAAGGAAACGCTTGGTAGAAGGTCTTGTGTTTCAGCTCTGAGTATTTCTTCTAAAAAATAAAAAAACCCCAACAGTCTTTTCCTTAATTTTTCATCTTTTCTTCAATGTACGGTATAAATCAAAAAAAAAAAAAACCAAAAAAAATGGATCTGGCTATCTGGAGTGTTCTTGTGCATGTTTGTATATGCACATATACTGCAAGCCAGATTGTCACTCCATATATTCTCATCCTCAGAAAAAACAGATGCAGGAAAACAACAGGCAAAGGACATGAGTCTTTGGCATTGTATTTAAATCACTCTGTAGATGATCAGAATAATAATTACTGCTATCTTAATGAAATCCTTGCTAAAAATCAAGGTCACCAGTGGTAAACTCTGCTGCCATTAGCTCAGTTGTGGAAATAAATTTCCACATATTTCCTCCGATATTTCCAGATAGTTAGTGTTAGATGCTCTGTAATTCCAGCATCTGGCAGACTATGGAATTGGAAAGAATACCAAATCAAGGATTTTGCCGGGATCATGGGTAGCCAGAACATGCTGACAGCATGACAAAATTCTTCCTCTTTTGTGTGTCATCTGTGAGAGATTTAGAGCTATGTAGAGTGGAAATGTGAGGAGGAAAATGGCTAACACGTTTAGATCTGAGCTGGAGAGAGAGGTAAGAGTAAGTATACTAACTGAGTTGGGAAATCAGATGAAGAAAGAAAAGAATCACATGCTATGAGTGAGAACCTGTTGCATGAAAGCGTGGATACTTTTGAAATTAGCTGAGGAAAGGAAATTAATACAAAGTTGGGAACTTACCCTTTCAGATCAATTGTGCACAAATCTCAGGAAGTAAGTACAATATCATGAGATTGAATATATTACCCTTTTGTAACAGGCTGCAGAATTAGTCTATATTTCTTTCTTTTCAAATATTGTAACATATTCTTACAACTCATTTTCCTCATGGGGCAGATGAGTTTCCTAAAAGAGCCAATTTTCATGTCCATGCATAAGATTAACATTTAATTCCCTTAACTTACCCCACATTTGCACATTGTTTTTGTACTTTTTTTACTTCAGCTCAGCACTAGTTTTGAAAGAAAAGCAAAGAGATTTTTTTTTTGTGCTTGTGATTGCAATTTGTCTAGCTTCATACTTCTGAGCGAAGCTGTGTGTAGAGGTCCATGCAATTATTTCTGGTGTCATGCAGGAAAAATCTAGGAAATAAGCTTGCAGCTCAGAGACAATGGATGTACAGAACAATTCTGTACAGTAATATGCAGTCAGTTCTCTGAGTCATGTGCAGTAAACTGACTATGAAAATGTATAGCTATAACTGAGTGTGGAAGTTGGAGAATTTTCTTGAGCTAAAACAATAAAAATACTATAAATAGAGTATATAAATGTAAATATATCTTGCAGTCAGCATGTTACCTACATACTGTTGTATTTCTATTGTCAATTTTTTTCTGAGACCAACAGAAGGGTTATGCCTGTACAAACTAATCAGCATTACAGGCATCTTGACCTCGACATGTCAGATTGAAGAAGCTAATAAAGGAAGTGGGCTTATCTGAAAGACAATTCGAAAAAGAAATATGAAAAGTGAATGTATTTTGCATGAAATGCATCCATCACTCAACTTTACTCTGCCCACAGCAACTGGGAAGAGGCAAAAACAGAGATATGAAATTCTTGATTGGCAGTGCTTCTGTGTTTCTGTGTTTGTTTCTGAAATACAAGCAAAAGATTTAGGGGACCTTCATGTCAAAAAACGTCAGCAACAAGTATGAAGTCTTTGCTTTTTATTCTTTTAAATAAAATACAGTAAACCTCCCTTCCTGTTGTGTTTCTTGCTGGAGTGGGATGAAGGATTCATTTGGAACACAGGTTCATTTGTGCCTGTCTGGTTTACCTGAGTCAGGCAAGTGAGAGAAGCACTCACAGCAAAACAAGATCTCCAGGTACCAATGATTTTGGAATCTTTCTGTTCTACTTGGTTAAAATCACTACCAAGCAACTGTCTGATACAGATGAGAAAACTATGGACAATCTCTGAGCAGCTCTTGATCTGCTATCCAAAAAGGTCCCTTGTTGGTACGTCTGGAATCAATACAAAATTTGGATTATATTATGTCACGTTAAGAAACAGTTAACCTTTTCTCATTTTAACCAGGGCAAAAAATACACCCGTAGGTTTTAAGAACTCACTTTTTTTGTTTGCTTTATCCACTCGTGGCAAGTATAATGGAGGTTTTTAAACTAGAGTATCAGCAGTCTGACATTATAATTTTCATGTCATATTCATTTCATAAGCAGTACCTCTTTACTCGACCATTTTTGTTCCTAACAAAAAGGAAACATTCCTGGACTTGCTTTCTAGTCTGGCATGAAGAAATGCTCTGGTTTTCGATTTTTTCTCCCAGTTACTTAAGGGGTAAAAGTAAATGCATGTCCAAAACACTTCACTCTTAAAAATCCTTCTGCATTTTAACTTCCCTTAGTATGACAAAATAAGAGGATATCTTTACATTTAGTAAGTCTCCTTTTCCTGTGTACTTTAATTTATTTTTCAGTCATTTCAAAATGACTGTGTGGCACTCTATACATTGTAAAAACAACAACAAAAAAGCCCCTAGAAATGCTAGTCATGTCTAAAGTGAGGATAATTGGCCTTGACAGAGAGGAAAGTAGTAATTGGAATGAGACTTGTTTAAATAACAGTTTAAATTTTCTTTCCTTACTTTTCTGATTTTATGCTCTATAAAGCAGGATTTCTTTGCCTTGAGTGTTTCACAGAGTCGTTTCTGTATGCAGCATAGCCAGTAATATAACTCAAGTAGTAAGCCTAGCTATAATTTGGATTAGACTTTGAGTTTAGCTCCCTAACATACAAACACACCATTCAATTGGTATTAACACTGTATCATTAAAATACTCGGTAGGCTGAAGCAAGACAGGCTAATTGCATCCTCTAGTTCTATTACATTAGCATAATTTCTTTATTGTGAATGGTTAGAGGGAAAATCAGATGCAACAATGCAGCACTTCAGCTGGAAGAAACATGCTTAAAAGCCTGAGGTATGAATCCACTCCATGTTGTGCTGAACATTTTCTTCTTGCCAAGGAGGAGTAAAATTGCTATATGTTTTAGCCCTTGCTCTATGTGATTTGTGTTCTTAAACATTGCTTTCCTCAGGGCTGTGCAGAACAGGTGTTTTGAAAAGCTTTGGCATATGTCAAAGTTTAATACTGTAACACGGCTGAGATTATTTTCCTTCAGAGTACATCTGTCTGCAGAAGTAGATGCAGTCCTCATCTAAATAGTTGTGGGGATTTGTGTGACTCCCTGGACACATCTGCCTTCCTTCAACATGTTTGTAGCAGATATAAATCAAAAGAGGGCTTTAAGAATCTGGAAGGATCAGGTGGCATTTTTGCTGGTAAAAATGATTTACAAAAGAATATGGGAAATAGGTTGTATGAGCCTGGTAGTTTCTTGCTTTAACTTTAACTGACAACAAATAGGCCCTGCTTATCTCTGCGGTAACTAATCCAGATTTGTAGAGGATCAGGGATCACTTGTCCTGACATCCTTTAATGTTTGGCCTCTGAACTTAATCTTCCTAATAACCTAGATCACCTCAGCTTGGAGTTTTTGAAAAGGAAACAAGGATGTAGGTGAAACTTGACTCTGTTAATGCAACAATGCAATAATTTTTTACCGACTTCAATATCAATGAATTTAATTCCAAAGGAATTGCCATTCCCTTAGTTGCATAGTTCTTGTAAAGTGAACCTAGAGTGTCTGTGATTCAGGACTCAGAAGCAGTTGGCTTCTTGAAGCTGCCTTAACTGTAAAAGGGGAGGCAATAATTATAATAGCTGGTGATTTATGAGGGGGCATTTTCCATTTACATGAGTTTCCTGCTAAAGTCTGAACAGGCTTATCTCTATACAATATCAAACTACCTGGAAGTTTGGTAATAAAGAAATGACAAGATGAGATCAAGCTGTTCAGTCCAGAAACCAATAATATTGCTCTGTCTCTTTCTATGTACATGAGATTGCATTATCTGGTGCCCATTTTCCTGTTTTGTAAAAATATTTCCAAAGTTATTCCTTTTTATTTTTTCTTAATATTGAGTTACAAAAAAATATTTTTAGGTAGGAAATGCTGACATTTGTGTGGCT
>JAVCKT010030737.1:0-11298 GCA_032273925.1 Rhynchotus rufescens | reverse complement strand
CCCTTCCCTTCCCTTCCCGTCCCTTCCCTTCCCTTCCCTTCCCTTCCCTTCCCTTCCCTTCCCTTCCCTTCCCTTCCTGACTTATATTTAAAGTTTTGATTTTATTAGTTGTCCTACAACCTTTAATTGGCCAAGATTTTCCCAGATTTCAAATCCCAGGCTGGATAATTGAAATACTTTTTCTGTGGAAAGAAGAATCTGTGAAAGAAAATTAACTTTTAAATGTCCTGTCACCAGTCACCTCTGATTGCTGGCACTAATGACAGGATTGATGATTGTGGAGAATCATCAGCCAATATCCCTCTTATGTCATTTCTAAGCCTTTAGTTTTGCTATGGAGAAAGTCTGACTCTTGATTCTTTGGATTACATGAAAACTTTTGGGGAAAAGAGATTGGCAGATGTTAAAAAGTTACTACTGCAGTTCTATGGAATGGACACAAAAAGCTTCTTTTTCTCAATTATATTGGCATATTTGCATGAATGTCTTCTAAAACAGAAGCTTGATAAACACAAAATGTGCAATTTGTTGTTCTCTAGGGTACAAGATGGATTTCTATAGAAATATTAATTTAGGTCATTACATATGAGATGCTGACAGATGTTGCATTCAGGTAAATATACATGCGATAAAGTTTATTCTACTATGCTGTTCAAATTTGCTTTACCTTCTCTCTTGCCTACATAGGGTCTTATTTAGGAATAACCGTTTCTTTTTAGGCCATTAATTTAATTTCTATCCTATTCAGAAATTATCAACTTTAAACAAGTCCATATTTAACCCTTTAAATTTTGAAGTACCTTACACTAACTTTTGCAGAAAGATATACCAGCACAAGAGAAGATGTAGCAAAAGCATACTTAGGTATGCTGATCACAGAGCATTTTGTATCAGGGATATTTTGAAACCGCAAATTGCAGCTAAGTGCCTCACTCCTGATGTAGTCTGTCTCCACAGTTTTGTGTCTCATATATATTTGACTTTTTATATGAGCTTATCATAGAAGATTGCCTCAAATTTAAGGTCTTGTCCTTGTCTTAAGAGTCTCCAGGCAGGAACCATTGGACCAGGGTTAGACTCCTACATCTGAGTGAGTCATCACCGTCTCACTGTATTGCCAGTGAAGACAAATAGGTATTTGATGGCAGAAATCTTACCATTCTGAGGTCAAAGCCTAAAATAGTTTAGACAAATCTTACCCACCAGCATATTTCTTTTGGTTGACTATATTTAGGTAAGATGAATTCCACCCACGCACAACTGAACTCTCTGCAGCAAAGAGAAAAACTGGTCTGCTGACTCTAAATACCAGCTGGATGAGTATAGAAGACACTTTACTGCAAATATTTCCCCTATTCGGACAGACTGAGTGAACAAGTGACAAACATTATGAGACTTAATGAACATTAGAAGAGTTTTCTGGCTGCAGGGAGGGATGGATGCACTGGGTATGTAGCAGGAGATACAGGAGTAACTACTCTTTCTGAGTTGAGAATCAGCCATGCACCTCTTTTTTATCTAAGTGCACTCATGTTCAATATAAACATTATATTTTGTACATCACTGCCATCAGCTTCCTACTCCTGAGAACAATTAAAATATTTCATATTAAATCAGTATGTATGTTATTCCTGGTTATCGCTGACATGGTTAAGTATTTCATATAGGCCGAAAATAAATACTTGGGACTACTTCCTCCAATGAAAAATCCTACTGGGAAGTGAATATTTCAAAATGAAGACTCTTTTAGAATTCAGTGCTCTATCAAGCCTAGCAGAGTATGTTTTCCAGCTTCTGTAGCAAGGAAAATGTGCTTACTGATTATTTTTCTCTGTACAGTCTACTGTTACTTGTCAAGAAGAGATGGATGTTTCTAGGTCTCCTCAGAGTAATATTGAAAGACAGTACATAGGGAATTTCTTTCCCTACCTAAACAACTTTTGGGTACAAAATAGGACATTACTATTCTTTCTATGTAAACTAGAGCCCTCTGCAAAATGTGCTGCTGTTTAAGAAAATGTGTCTATCAATCTAATAACTGAGCAGATATCAACTCTTATTCCATGGTTCAGAAATAATGTACTGATTATCTAATGCTATATTGTTTTTCAGACTGATTGAAAAACAAAAGCTGACTTCAAGCTGTTCAATTTCCTTCATTATCTTTAAAATAATTTTCTGTTCAGTAGTGGGGCTTTTTTTTTTTGGTAGTAATTGGTGCTTATTATTTGTTACCATTATTATGCAATCTGTGACAATAGTAGAAATTCCATGACTTTGCTCAGATTTGTGTATCTACAGTACAAACTCAGTCTCCTCAAAGAAAACCATAGCTGGGTGAATAGCACCTTTGACCGGGTGAGGTAAGGCACAAAAGGTTGTACAAATCTACTTTATTGTACCTGTCGTATTTGCTAGAAATGTTGTTGCTGTGTTTTATCTTGTTTTTCTAGGGATATCTTCTTTATGCTATTCTTCGAGACCTTCTATTCTTTTTCATTTTGAGGTACAGATTGGTAACATCTCAGAAATAAGAGCATTCATGTGCCACAAAGTAGAAACAGTCTTCAGTGAAACATTGAATTATCTGGCTAGTAGTTGACTGGAAATGATGAAGGATGGGGGCAGAAATAAGATCTCCCCCAAAGGAAATGGTCAAACAGAATTCATTGCTGCACTATAGGGAAGATAAGATTCATTAAAGCAGTTCAAATTATTAGGAGTTCCAATCTGAATAGTGCTAACAGCTTCTACAACTCCTGTTGGTTTGAAGTGGTTGCCTTTTAAATGTTACAGGTGCAAATACCTAAGAACTAAACTCTAACAGAATAATGTGAGTAAGACTTTAAGAAAGTGCCGTTTCCTAGTGAAGGGTAGAAAATCTTGGAGATAAATTACCAGGCTACTTGTAAAAGGGTAAATATGTATCTTAGGTTGGTTTCTATATTTTAAATAAAATAAATCTATTTTAGAGAGAAATCTAATACAAACTAAGTATGTATACATTCCTGTAGATATACTGCTATATCTGAATTGTTTAAAATACATATCTGTGAATTAACAGTTATTCTGCAGCTCGTAACTGACAACCAAGTATGTTTGGGAAAGGCTATCTAGCTGACAAATATGTAATATGCTCTTAAACATATTGGGAAACAACTTCTTTTAATGAAAGGATCCTAAAATTACTCAAAAGGCCCAGTACTTGTGGTAGAAAATGGGACTAGATTAGATTAGACTAGATGAGAAAAAGACTAGATGGGACTAGACTAGGTAAAACTAGATTATAAAAAATGCTTTCACCTTCTGTAATTCTGGAATGAGCCAAAGGTAAACTTCTCTTACTGCCCTAGAACTGAGCAACATCACTCACATTATGTCAAAAACTGTTGGTGAAAGTACCCCTATGGAGAGATACTCTCATAGATGAAACCTAAATAACACTTGTATTATTCCATTCTGGTATTGGTATTGCTTCTCAGCTTCAGACCAGACAAACATGTCAGTCTTGAATTGATCTTAACCTCGAGATATTTTTAACTCCTACATCTATAAACTTTCCACTGTGCTCTCAGTGGCTGTGCTTTCAGGAAGACACTGAGTGACACGTCAGGCTGAATCGTTGTTACGAGATATTCCCATAGAGCTCCAGAAATAGCTGGTGAGTGTGTCTGGTAATTGCCAATTTTAATCTCTGTTTAATTCCTGGTCTTTCTACTGAGCTGGTCTGCTTATTCCTTGTTACACTTAAGTGCAAGGAGATTCAAGTCTTTATCTCCTCATCCTTTCCTCCCTCCTGATTGGCAAAAATTAAACCTGCAGCATGAGGCTTGTAGATTATAAACATCAGAATTGATTGCAAAGTGTCAAACATTCAAATCCAATCAACAATCTTCAGCTCCCATTCCTATTAGTATGGAATATTGTATTTTATTTTAATTCTGTATTAATTTTTAATATCTCAAGTATCTGTATTTACACAGTCTGTTGACACGCACATTTTCTTGTCACTTATAGTGCAGCTTATAAATGCACTTATAGAGAAATAGTGCAGCTTCTTCTGCCCATCTCCACTGAGGGAAAGATCTTAGGTAAATGGGCCCTTAAAGCTTCAAGATCAGGGCATAAATACCAACATTTGAAGTGGGATTTAAGCAGAATTGAAACTAAAATATCCAGGTATCTCACTCAGCTGCTGACAAACCTTTC
Source organism: Rhynchotus rufescens (assembly GCA_032273925.1). Classification (NCBI taxonomy): domain Eukaryota; kingdom Metazoa; phylum Chordata; class Aves; order Tinamiformes; family Tinamidae; genus Rhynchotus; species Rhynchotus rufescens. The sequence continues at coordinate 7,089 of JAVCKT010030737.1, read as the reverse complement.
TATTTGTAATGCTCTCCAGAAACCTATAAATCTATTTTTTAGGTATAACTAGAACAGGTCTAGCTGAACTACTTGGTCCTCATTTCTTCCAGAAGGATCTACATACAAGAAGATGCTAGAGAGAGGTAAGCAAGTCGGGGGGCATATAGGGGCCCAGCCACTTAGCAATAGTATTATTGTCATTATATTTCCTTTATATTTCTTAATTATATTTCCTAAAAAGATTTGTGTGATTGAGTTTTTTTAGGATAATATGATGCTTTTGTTACCTAAACTATGTTTTTCTAATATCTATGCATCTTGTGACCTGTAATCATACTCTGTGAATTTTTCACCTCTTCTCATAGAGACCAGAACAACTGCTCATAGAATTTGTTTCTTTCTTGTAATCTAATGACAATAACTTGGAAACTTGAACAGTGATAGTGCCATTCTTTAATAAAAGTCTAGTTCTTAGAGCAAACCAAGCAATAAGACTTCTGTTCCACTGCTTCCCAAAAAAAAGGTCCCTGGATTTGCTAGAATAAAGCCAAGGTTTTGGTGAGAGAAGATCCACTGTCCATAAAAATAAAATAAAATAAAAAGATAAAAAACCCCCACAGCATTAATTGATATTTGACTTGCATATTATACACCCTAAATGTCTTATTTTTTAAGTTGATGGTCATTTTAAAGGCATCTGACCTCTTCCACTCCCAACCAAGAGCTCATCTACCCAACTCTGTGCTGGATTTATCTGCAAGAACCACCCTTTGGGTGCCTTACTCAGACATCAAGCCTAATTATAGAACTTTTCATAAAGGTAGTGACTTAAAAGATGGTAAACATTTTGCCTTTATATGAAAAATAAAGTTTTATTACCCTGGTGCCTTCACTCTTCTTTTGTCCACATTATTTGTAAAGAGATATGAAAAGACATAATCTACCGAGATAAAATTTGCACCTTCTTTTTCCTGAGAGGAACATAATTTTTTAATAAATTTCAATGATTTAGGTTCCTTGCCCACATACTTCTGTCAGCTGCTGAATTTCAATAGAACACATTCTGAATGTCCAACATTTAAAGCATTTAGTTGTGCTTAATGTCTAGTTGGAGAGAATTTCCTCAGCAAGTACAAAGGGGCACTGTGTATTTTCTTCAGGCATGTTACTTTTCAGTAATGAAGACAGGTATACTAATCCTTTCTTTCCAGCCCCTCTTTTCTGAAAATAGGACAGGTCCCTTTGGAACAAAAGATGCTCCTAGAAAAGTCTATAATTAGACAACTTCAACTGTTCTGCACAAATACCTCATTAAATTTCCACCATGATCGAGTCTACTGATGCATAAGACAAACACAAACATCTCAGCTGAAAACAATATTTTCTTTGTTTCATTCTGTAAAACCAATATTTTAGTATTTATATCTTTAAGTAGATAGCTCTTTTATATAATGTGTATCCTAAACAAATACCTACTTCAGCTGATGGAGTATTTTCCTATAATTGAGTGGATTTTGATTGAGATCTGATGAAGGCTAATATGTGGCCTACAGAATAGACTCCTGGTCCCACTGATTTCATCTAGCTTCTATAGTAGTGTAGTCTGCAGCAGTGCCTGGTCACTCACTCAGAGTGAATGACAGCTAGATTTTTGCTTAGACTTTGTTATTTGCTGATGGTGAGCCTGATGCTTCAGAAAGTAAAATGAGGCTCAATGTCTAATTTACAGAAAAGAAAAGAAGGGATTAACATAATTTTGTATGTTTTTCTAATTTATTTGCAATATTCAGTATTGTCTCTTTTTTTTTGTGAAACAGCTGGCTGCATATGAAACTAAAATTATCTCTTGTTAAATATGGATTATAGTGTCATTTGCATGCACTAGAATCTTTGTCTTCGACATTAATTCTTGATTTTACATATACTACCCATGCACAGAAAATCTCTTCATTGAAGTCAATAATTTTTTTCCACTGGGCACAAGAATAGACAGTTCTGGTAGCTTACTGCTCCTAGGTGATTTACTGTCAGATTGAAAAATCAATTTTCCCATTTATAGAGTGATCGTTTCAACTTTGCCACTACCTTATAACAAAGTTACATGTCTTTCAATCAGCAAAGAATAGCAACCTCTCTCTCTGCACTTTGGCTAAATAACCAGAAATGCTTGAATGTGTTTGATTTTCAAGCGAGAACTCCCTGGAGGCCAATGACAGGTAGTTAAGGTGGATATGATTTGTTTGCATTATTTATTTTTCTTACTGCTGTGTAGGCAGAGGCAAACCTTTGTTTGCCTTTTAGGAAAGAACCTGGTCCTCACTGGAATGAGAGGGGGAAGATGGGTGTGAAAGATGGAGATAGAAGCTGAAAATCTGAAGTTTTCCCTTTTTTTTTTGAGATATCCAAAGATAAAACATATGATTACATTATCAGTTACAATGATCTAAAGAAATTTAGAGGGGGAAGACAAGTACGTGCAGCAAAAAATGAGAAAAAGGAAAACAATTTCACATTTTATTTTTAATACACTTCTCTCCATACTGTTTAAATTTTTTCTTCTAGGAGTTTACCAAAAATTCTTGATTTTCAAGGCTTGTTTAGAAGCTCTTTGCACTGTGGTTTGCTGTTACAGACCTGAGGACTGACAGATGCTCTGATCCTCCTTGGTTTGATGCCAACAGTGGCAGCAGGTAGTGAACTGCACTACTGCCACCAACCCATATGGCATGTCCACACATTAATTAGTTCTTGACAGTCAGTCCTCCTGAGCCCACCCATTTGTTGCTTTCATTGACGACTGCCTCATCTCATTAATCAATATTCCCTTCTGCAAAGTTCTTGTGAAGTCAGTTAGCAGGCATGTAGCAGATAAAACTAGAAATGTGATTTTTGTAGCATTAAAATAGCAGCCAGAAGTCTTTCAGATTGTTTGTGCTCATATTTTTTCTTTATGGGTTGTTTCATGAGTTGTTTCAAGTTAAACTTCTGTCTCTTGGGGAATTTGACGTACTTGGGGTCCGATTTTTGCTTTCATATAAACCTTTGGCCAGCATGCCCTATTCTTTCCAAATTCTGAGGAAGCTCTGTCTCCTAAATCTCAGTTTCTGCTATGTGTTTCTGAAGTGCCATTCCTAGACTTGCACAGCTTTCTATATATTGTGTGCAAACACTCTGCTTTATTTATTTATTTATTTTTATTTTTACATGAACTAGATGCTTATTTTATACAGATGGGAGTTTTCTCAATCCTGGAACACACACTTTAAATACAGTAATTATCCACAGGGTCTCTATTCCTGTTTCATGAAAATTACACAACGGTCACAAAGCAACTGCACAGTGATGGCTCTTCAGAGCTATTATCTTACATGTTTCTTATACATGTGTCTGTGACAGGACTGCTCACTGGTATTATCCTTCTTCTAGGGATGCCTACTGTGGAATGAAGGTTTGTTTAAATATCTGAAGTGGGATATTAGAGCAGCAAGGTACGTGTTTGCTCTAGCTAAATCTAGAATATATATTAGCACTTCACTACTGTGTTGTTTGGGAACCATGTTAGCACCAGGGTGTATCTCAAGCACCATATGTTCCAAAAAAAGAGAGGGTTCATGTCCAGCCAGCTCTGGGTCCTGGGGAGGTTGACCACGTCTATGCTGGCCACATTTACATACCTTTGCGACTGAAGGGATATGAAATATTTGATCAAATGGAGTGTACCTTGTACATAATAAAGTTTTTGAACTCAGGGGTATTTACACAGATCAGGGCCACAGATTTGGCCCTCTCTCAGTGCCAGAGAGGAAGGTGAGGGGAGAGGGCAGCACATGTACCTAACGTATCCTTCTCACTGGCCAGACTGTACCACTGTGCATGGACAAGCATGCTGCATGGTGCAATGTAAGCAAATTTTAAATGGGAAAGAAATAGCTATCAAGCTATATAAGTCTTGATATTTTGCCAAACAAGTGGGTGTTTGCAATGGACTAAGGGAAGTATAAGTGATCTTGCAGGTGGTCCTAGGAAATGGAGGAGAACTTGGGGGAGGCAGCCAGGGAAGCGGATGTGCAGAAGTTTAGGGAATTTATTGTGGTCTTAGTAAACATAAGAAATCTTAACATGAACTCAAATCTCCTAGAGATAAGTTCCATATGTTATTGTGGTGTTAGGCAACCACTATAAGAAAGCAATAGCAGAAGACTGCTTCCTTATTTAGATTATTTTAAAACAACGGTGAATGTTCTTGAAACATAATGAGTCCAGAACTAAGGCTAACCAGGGATGGAGAATTTCCAGTCCCACATCAATGTATTCTAACAGTTAATTAGCCTTACCTGGAGACCTCAGTTCCTTGTTTCTGCCTTGAGTTTTCTGAACGTCATTTTGAGATACCAGCTATTGAATTACGGCTATGCTTTTAGCTGGTAGGTTATGGATCATCACAGTATTATTGTTTTTTGTTTGTTTGTTTTTGTTTATTTGTATGTTTTCCAGTAAATTGACCTCATGCAGTGGGTGTAAGCAACTATTTCCTTCCTCTGTTTGTTTTGTGGATTTTTTTAAATATATTTTTGTTACCTCTAAAAAGCTACTTTGTTCTAGCTTAAAAGTAAGACATTTTTGTGTTCCTCAAAGATGGGCTGATCCTCAGTATGAAACAGGGAGAGGTAGAGAGAAGCTGATGGGATGTGAGCTGTATGATGATGGTTATCATATCATAAAGTACCATAATCCAAGACAATAGGTGCCAAAAAACTTGGTGCTAGAGGAGCCCCTTCCTACTCCGTTGTGCTTCTGTCTGTACCTGATATTAAAAGCATCATGGAGATATGAACAAATAAGAGTTCACATCTAACCATGTGTTATGATTCAAGAACACAACATTGGCCATGAAGTGAAAATGAAAACTGAAAATTTGGAATTGATCTGTATAGCTTTTGTATTCCAGGACTAAAACTTAGTGAGCTGAGTATATTTGCTTGCTGAAAGCCTTCTGCTGAAAATGATTTGATGTTGAGCTATAATTCCAGATTATTATTGAAAATTCTGCCAAGAGAGGAAGTAGAAAATGACTACTTAATTTTTCACCTGATCTAGACTAAATGAGAAGGGCAAGTGCTGGGAAAGGAAACATCGTTGCACACACCAGGTGCTCTTTCACAGGGAAAAAAATCAGAAGGATTGATGTCTAAAGGCAAACTACCTGCCAGGGTAGAGATGCATATCAGAGAACCTGTGGATGAACAACAGGATCAGCTTTGTCAGCTAAGCCTGAGTTTTTTTTTCTCGTTCATAACGTGTAAAAATATCAGCACCACATAAAATAGAACTATCTTGAAACCTATTCCACAGGCCACCCTCTGGGTGAGATAATTTTATATCCAAGTTTTCTTGGGAACTAGACCAAAGCAAAATGCTAGCAAAATGCCAGAGCTATTTTTTTCACTTTCTCTGCTTTCCTTCCAATGGGACAAGATCACTTGCTAAATCTCAGCTGAAGGTAAGAAATATAATCTCATTTTGCCAGCCAGCATTGTTTTTGTTCATTATTAGCTTGTCTTTGTCCCTGACCATTGATCTAAATCCACTTTGGTTTTCTTCCCTGTCTCCTATGCAGTATCTCAGTCTTTGAGCTCTCTGACCACAAACATCACTAAATAGCTAGTGTGCCCACAGTGGAGCAATAGTCCTAGTCATTTAAAGCAAAGAGGAGAAATAAGTACATACATTTATGGATTCTCTTCTTTGTCACCTGTCCAGGTGCAAGGACTGGCTCCCAGCAAGCCCAGAGGAGCACAGGGCCAGCTGAAATGCTGCTGAGCTGGCCACACACCCTAGCATGAAAACCCCATTATTTTACAGTCTCCCCTTTTAATTATGATGCTGTCCAAGGAAGCAGAGGCTGTGAGAAGAACACTGCATGGGCCTTTGCATCCAGAAGGCAAGGGCATTACCCAACCTACGTGCTCATAAGCAGGCAGGGATGCTGCTGAGCTGTGTTGTAGCGACTTTGTGTGGGCGACAGATCTACCTAGGTAAGAAAAGTGGCCACTACAACAATCAATTGCACATTCTGGGCACACGGGTAACAGTAGACCTGATGAGGAGCCTGACCTTACCTTCACAGGTGACATCAATGAAGGATGTGTCCTGACCTGCACACTCATATTTCCCCTATCTCCTGTGTAGGGAAGGAGTTAAAGCACTTCTCTCATAGGCAGAAGTTACAACCCACAAAGTATGAAAATGAAGCCATTCTATTTAAGCAGAACCATTTCTATAAACATCTGAATTTAAAAATGGCATGCAGCTATTCTTTTTAATGCTCTAGCTGCCTTCCCCCTCACATATGCATTTTTCAAATCCATCAAAAAAGCTAATTGTGCACTCCTTTGAACTCAGGCATTACAGGTACAGATTGGTTCTCTGTATTTTAAAAACTACCATAAATAAATTTGCAGGTGGACAAATAAGCACTCTTTCAAAGTTGTGATTGCTTATTATTGTTTCCAGGAAGGTTATTTCTACAGAAAGGTAGCAATTCGTTCACTTCACTCTCTTGGTCTTTCGGTAATCTCTTCAGTAATCGTTGCAGTCAAATTTATTTTTCAGCTTTTTTTTTTTTTTTTTAATTTAGGTGACTATGCAGCATGTAAATAGAATGTATTGCTTTGAAATTATTGGTCTTTTTAAGATTCTGATTTTTAACTGAAAAGGAAAGTGTAGGATGTTTATATTTTGTGGACAGGACTATCACATGAGTAACCTCTGTGTCCTCTCCTTGGTATGTGTTGTCAGACATGGCTGTCTTTTCTGAGCTGTTGTGAGCATGACAGGAAGAGCTCAATGAAACTTTGAATTTCTGTTTAGTGGGAAATTCTGACATTTGGAAAGTTGTTTCCCCTCTGAAACAGAATGATTTGCAATGTCTTTGGAAATCCTGAACGTGTTTACACAGTTTTAAAAAGCATTATTCCACCTTCTAGAAAATCTCATATGGCACAGAAATAGTCATTTTGATGGGAAATCAAGGTGTCACTAACCTTTTTGGTAGTGTTTCTAGGTAAAGTCCTGCCTAAATGAGCAGGCATCCCAGTGTCAGCCTCA
>JAVCKT010030735.1:20127-47865 GCA_032273925.1 Rhynchotus rufescens | reverse complement strand
GCTTTTTCCACTTGAGAAATCTGTTTACAAGTTAGATTTCACTGCACAGAACCCACTATGTTAAGTGTGTAAGTATATACAGCCTATGCTGTTGGTGGGCAGTTAATTGCTTTTAAAGATGGCAGCTGTATGTAGGAGCTGTAGTGAAGAACAGCTTTTAGAAACTTTGTTTTATTGTAGCCAGTGTAATGCCTGCTGTGTCCATGGTATCCCATGAGGTGATTTCATTGTGGCCTCCTGAGGGCAGTCTATCCTAAGAGATAGGGTAATATGTTGGCAGTTACTTGATTAATATATCTGTGTAGTTGAAAGAAAAGGGAATTGCCTGTTTAGAAGAAAAGTTGAAAACTTGCATTGCTGCAATCAGTTTTCTGAAAAGGAAATCCATATATTCTGCAGTATTTTGGGATGTAAGGCTGCAAGGACTTCAGTATTCAGTTCAAGTGAAATCTGGGTAGAATGTGGATATCTGTATCCCAGCCTTCAAAATACCACTTTATCTGCAAGTAAAACACATGATCATTATTAGCCACCGCTTCAGCCAGATTTTCCTGCTTTCATCTGTCGCACAGAATGAGAGGCTGGTAGTGCACGAAGCTGAAATGTGAATCGCTGCTGCGCTTGCACCTCAAGAAAAGTCACGCAGTGTAATATAGATGGGTCACTGAAGTGAAACTAAGTAAAACTGAACTTTTCGAGACCAGCTGCATCATTTCACGTAGTCAGTGTTTGTAAGGAAAAAGGTACAAGTATAGTAAGAGAAAAAAGTCCTTAAGAATCATTTCCGATCCTTGCTGCCTGTGGAAGTTAGCTCTGTTAAATCCAGATTGCCATGACACATTTTTTCACCTACACAGGATGTTCAGTTTCAGACCCATGGAAAGCTAACGTTTTGAAGGGCTTCTTTTGCTGTGGTTATGTCAACTGAGTTAATAACTAATATTACCTCCACTTTGTCTGACATATTTAGATCAGTATTGCTACAACAACTTTTTCAGTATTTTATTTTTCATATTAGTAGTTAATATTTAGCAAGATATGGGATATCATTGTGTTGGTCCATTTCATAGAAAAGAACAGCATCTCTTTAAAATATACGAGATCCAGTGCTGATAATATTTTTCTCTCTTTTTTTCAATGTATTTTACCATTGTAATCTCAAAATCTGAAGTGGAAATTCGTATTTCTCTGCTATTGGTTAAAGGATTGCTTTGGCTCCTTGGAGAGCTCATAACAAATTGCCATTTTGGGTATGATGGTGTCACACATGTTGAAATGATCTGCATGTGCAAACCACCCGCTTTCCCTCTCTGGCATTGTGGCCAGCTTGGACTCTCCTAGGCACAGTGTGGCAATAAATGCTCTTTACCTCTCACCTCAGTATCTCATACTGGCCACATGGAATTGGTCCTTAAGGAAGCATCTGAGGTAATTTATGACTTTTTTTTTTGTGCCTACTCCTCTACTTTTTACTGCTTTTCTTCAGAGCTTACTGGCTGTGCCTGTTTCCAGAGCGCGGGGCTGCGGGCACTTGTGCGGCATTGCGGTGACGTGTGCGTGTGTGTGAGTGCCCCCGTGGCATCGTGCCATACGTGGCAGTTCAAAGCTCTTCCACTCTGCCTTTCACAGGCTGCCTGTCGTGCTGTAAACACATCTCCAGCCATCAGCTGAAGGACCTGTTAAAGGTTTCAGTGCATTTTACTTCCTGCTGCTGTCAGTCTAGCTCTGTGCTGTATAACAAGCTAGTTTATGTATTTCTGCTGAAAAGTTTCTGTAAGCCTAGGGAAAAAAGACCTATTTCATGTGTGTTTGATAGGGATGCTGTGTGGAGCGTAGAGCTGCCTGTTGGCCATAAGATGCCTGCCCGTGGCAGGGCCGGAGCTGCCTCCCTTTGCTGCACATGCTGCTGGCTTTCCTATAGGAAGGCTACTGCAGCCCCCAAGGCTGCTGTGGGGTTGAAGTTCAGCCATAGGTTTCAGGGCACCAGAGGGAACTCACACTGTCTTTCTGCTGTGCCATAAAGGTATGTTTATGCAACTGAAAACATGGAGTGAATGAGGTTTAATTTAGGGACATGATTTTGCAAAGCTGGCAACTTTATGATTTTTTTTTTTCTGCAAAAATCTTTGTTTCTGTTGGCATCATGGGGTCTTTCTTCTTGATACTGTGTCCCTGTAATATGGCTTTTATTAATGCTTACTGTGTGCTGTGCTAAATGCGGTTAATGCCACTTTCTTAATGCAGTTGATGTCCTTCCATCTGAGACTCAAATGTAATATTTATATTTGAGATGAGTTCTGTTCATAAGAAATGATTTACTCAGAAATACTCAGTTGACTCTGTCTGTGAAGGGCATCGCCAAATAAGTAAATAAATAATTCTCAGTTTTGCCTTTAAAAAAGAAACCTCCCTTCACTTGATCTCCCCTTCCTTTAATAGCCTATATGTGCTATATTACTGCAGACTAATGAACTACTGTGCTCTTTTGTCAGCATTCCCTGGCTTCCAGATTCAGTTCAGTGACATTCACTGGGAATTTGCTTCTGAATACTTTGTCTGCAGCCAAAACAAACCAGGACAAGCTCTGCATTCCTGAGCAAGGGCAGTGGAAACACTGGTGACCCTCTTGTGCAGCAAGACAAGAACTAACCTTTTGTTCCCGCCCGCCTTGGTGCCTCGCGGGGCGGCCGCTCGCTCCTTGCTGAGGCCGCTCCTGGCCGCGGAGGCCCCGGCCTCGTCGCCCCTGGCCCGCACGTGGAGGCCGAGCCGGAGCACGTTAGTGAGCGGGACGATGCCCAGCTGTGGCAGTGCCCCGCCTGGGGTGGTTTTGTATTGCACCAGAAAAGGTTAATAATTACAAATGAAAACTCCGTTCTGCTGTCATGAAGGTGGGCTTTTCATGAACTTGCAGCCCTTAGAAAACTTGGAAGAATACAAGTGTTTAAAAAAAAATAATGATTTTTTTTCTTTAGAGACTTTCTGTTAGGCCTTTTAACTGTTTTTTCTTTTTTCCCTCTTGTATGGAGGCCATTAGAGGGAAATAACTGATACATTCTATGTAATAGTGTGATGTCATTTTTTGAGTTAGAAGTCTACACTATGTAATGCCTGTGTTTTTTTGTTTTTGTTTTCCCTAGTAGAATCAAGAGCTGGAACTTTTCATCCAGAGAGTCTTGAGAAAGATGGCTGCAATTGCATACTTCAGGTGACCGCGGTTAGCATGTTGGATTATTCATGGTTGTAGTGACAGAAGAAATAATTTTTTTTCATTACTTATTATATATTTCAATTACAACACATGAAGTAATAAATTATTAGTGACTGTGCAGCTGAAGTTAATAGAATTTAAGAAAGGGAAAAGTTGTACTGTAGCTTAAAAGTATTACAAACTATTGAATCAGCGTATTGCAGGAGGAAGTGAATTAACAGTATGTTAGAAACAGAAAGCAGCCAAAACAGCGCTATTGAGCACTGTGGTAACTTGTGTTTTGTTTTAGCTCTGCCACCAAAGGCTTCACCGGAGGCTCATGCAGGCACTGCAAGTAAGACCTCGCTCCCAAATCCACTAATGCTTCATCTGCAACAGACCAGAGCTGTAGGAAATGTTAGTCTTAACACCTTCCACAGTAGCTTGCAGAGTGTCCTTGGCAAGGTATGTGCCCTGTGTTCCCCTTTTGGAAGCCCTCCTTCTGGGAGTTCTGGGCTAGATGTTGACTGAGAAAGCTTGCAAATAGGCTTAGTATTGAAAAAGGTTTCTGGAGGGGGAAAAGAAACAAACCCAAAAGCCTACTCCAGAGTCAGTGTGATGAGCTGTGCAGTGTTTTGCTGTAACTCATATAACCAGTCGGTGTAGTGGCCAGGTGCTGTCACTGGTTTCTCTTTGCTGCAGCTCTTTCTGGCCCAGTTCTGCTGCTACAGAACTAGAAAGTGAAGGCAACTGTGAGAGTTGGCCGTTCTCTGTGTTTACCGACTGCAGTGCAGTTATTTTATAACAGGTCTCTCTCCCCTATCGCCGTTGGGTTGCAATTCGTTCTGCTGCCTCTTTACAGTTGCTGAGATTGTTGCTGTGCAGGTCCCGCTCCTCATCGGCCAGCGCTGAGACACGTTACACCGTGTGGGTGCTGTCTGCAGCAGCTGTGTTTTCTTCTGCCTGATGGGCCTTATGCATCCACAGGTCATTTCAAACGGAAGATAGAATGTACAGGGGAAGCGCTGCTTGGTTCGTTTTCTTGGTTTTGTTTGATTTTAGACCGTTCAGGAGAACCAGTTAAATGCAGGAAGATTTCTCCCCCTTCCATGAATAGCAGAATGGTGGAGCAACAACCACAATGGTTGAGAAACAACCTACACTTTTTAAGCTACAGTTTCAGACTTAGCATCTAAGTGGGATCAAAAACCTGTGTGTATGTTAGCTAATTGCTGCTGTGCGGTGTTAAGGTAGCCAACCAACTAAAGAAAACAACTTAATGCATGTGGAGGTCAGCAGGTAACTCTTGACAGGAGGTTCTGTTTACATTTAATTACTGTCCTGAATGCTGCTGCATTGTATAGTGGATGGCTTTGACTACAGCTGGACTGGTAAGCTTCCTAAATAACTTAAAAAGTCATTCAATAGCTAAACCTAAAATCCTGCAGAATGGTTCTTGCTCTGGTTCTATGAAATGTTTCAAGGATAGTTGCATCCTCTTATGTTCTGTATCTTTGGAGTTTGTGGAGGTAGTTTAAACTCCTGAAAGTTACTTTGATGCTTCCAAGAATTTCAGTTTTTGGCTTAAAAATTATGTCCTCTTGTGCTGCACTTCTATCTCTGAATTTTTAAACCCAAACAGCCTCAGTAACTAGGTAACAGCACAGCTGAATGTTTTCAGAAAAACAGCTTTATTCCTTAGAGATGTGATTTACTACTCCAGTGTATGTGTGTATGTATATACAGGGGCAAAAAGTGATGATGACCTCATCTTAACTTGCTCACAGGCGATCATTACTGCCAAAGACGGAGTTACTGTAAGTAGATGAAATTTCATTGACTTCAGTAGTAGTATCAGCAGGAATCTCAGGTTAAGAAAAAATCCATATTCCTCTGTCTTGCTTAAACAAGATTCCCTGTCACAAGGGAAGTACTGTGATGAACAAGTTCTGATCATTTCTAGCAACTTCATCTAGCCCTTGCCTCAGCTGCAGTCACAATACTTACATTTTCTCTTACACGTGCATGCTTGTACTGAGACAGTTAATAGCCTTTACCAGAAGAAAAACTTTGTGTAATATTTATTGATGTTAAACCCACATTATATCAGCACAACAATCCAAAGTAATGATAGTACATTTTTATAAATACAAATAAAAGGTGGCAAAATAAGGCTAGTGAAGCTAAACAAAAAGTAAATTAGCATGTCACAGTCAAGAAAAATTTGGCAAATGATACGACATCCTGTTCTAGAAGATAATCAGATACTCCCATATGACAGACTATGACAGTAATTTAGAGTAGCGATCCCCATAACTGGGCAGATCCGGCACCAGTCTGCATAGAATAGGACTACCTTACGTGCTACAGTTTATTAGGCACTAAAAAAACAAAACAAACTGTGTACGTACAAAGCAATACACGTATAGTGGTAATGCAATATATGGTGTACACAATTACAAAATTAAAAAAGAAACTCCTAAAAGTACAGGACTTCTGAATAACTGAACTGAGATAAAAGATTTCAACACTTTTATTATAAATAAAGATACCATGTATGTGCTTCATATAAGGAATACAGTGTTTTCCTTTCATGGCAAAATATGCTCGTACCATCAAATGCGCATTTTTCTTGTCAAGCCTACTAGTTCTTGCATCCCTCCCTCCCTCCCCTTCCTCTGAAATTCATTTGATTCCAATTTAAAACTACCTAGTTGGGTTAGCCCAGGCAGGGCTCCAGTTCGCCGTGGATTCGCCTTGCAGCCTGAAAGCGGCCTGCAGCACACAGACCCTAGCCCTTAAAAGAGGGGTTAGTAGCCAACAACAGGGGGGAGAACAACCACGAAGTAACCTGCCAGAGACAAGTGCTGTGTTAAAAAGGAGAAAAGAAAAAAAAGGCACCAATTTTGTTGTAGTCCAGCTTCATTCTCTACTTCCTCCAATCTGCGAACTTATCACTTGTGGTGTATGCTTGTCATTTAAATTCCTATTGCAGTCTCAACCCATTTTTCACTTACGGTACATTTCTAAAATCCTCACACACTTTACACCATCTCTAACCAGTCCGATGGCCCATACGTAACGCCCTGGTTCTGGGCAGCCCTTGGCACTGCAGGTCTTTGCACGGTGGTGTTAGGGATTGAGGGATGTTCTCAAGAAATCGCTGCTTCCCACCCTTGTCTTGCCCTGTCTCCCTCCCCGCCTCCCCCCCCAGTAACTTAATGCAGTGGTTCATATTGGCATTTTTCCCACCTAGGCACTCAGATCTATGGTCTGTAGTAAGTAGACTCTTACTACACTCAGCTCTTGTTCCTCTCTCTGGAAGAAGTGACATCATTTGTGCTTTAATTAGTTTTGCTGTATGTTCTTAAGTAACACTCCTATTGGGTGGCAAAAAGGGAAAATAAGAGTTAAAAATTATGGTGTCAATGTTGCATTACAGGATTGCCCATATGAACAGCATTTAAGGTAAGATATTCTTTTTCTTTGTAGAATAGAGCGTAGTTTGCAGAGATACAGCATTTGCTGACATTTCTCTTCCTTGTCCCTTCTGGTTTGATTCCTGCAGTATTGCACTTGTTCATTGTAGCTATCACAATGCATTGCCATTTTAGAACTACATTTGTGATCTAATGGCCTCAAATAAAATAATCTTGCACCATTATGACTGTGTAGCATCTACTTGTTGCTTATGAAGGCACGTAGTGATAAATAGTGTTTTCTTCTGAAAAGTCTGTCTCACGGTAGTAGTTGGGCCTTTATGAAGAGGGTTATTCATAAGAGCTGAAGCAACTTAGGTATAATAGGAACTGGTGAAGGTGATTTGTTGTGCAATGTGTACATCTCTATTAATTATCTATCTATTCTTCTAATTTGGCATAATGAATAAGGAATATATGGTTGCTGTGGTTGTTGTTTACCTTTTGTACTTGAAGGTGTCTGCCTTTGCATAAAGTGACATAGAGTATCATTGGTCAAGGCAATGGCTTTCAGTGTTTCTGCTGTCAAAGAAGGACGGAGGCGGCAGCACGAGTCTACAGATCATCGCTTTCGACGAGGCCCGAGGGCATCGTCAGGTGGACGGGGTTGGCTTCGGGCTGGAAAGCTGCTTTGATGTCTAGTCCTTGGTCAGAAAGGGCTGCGTATCGACTGGCCGAGGGCCGCACCTTCTTTGGCTTGGTGGTCTGGGGCGGTTGCTGCCACTGAGCTGTACATTTGGAAAAGCAGAATACAATTAATTGAACCACCTCGATGGCTGCAATGAAACGTGCCTGATGCACGATCAATCATTTCTAAAGGAGGTACTAATTCCTGAGCAGTAGAAAAGCATAATAACGGAGAGGAGCTTTTTGATTTCTTAATGTTTCCCTCCTAGCATCCTGTTACCCCTTTAGGGTAAGTCGAAACAAGAACTTCTGCATTTGTTACCCTCCTTTGGCATTGCTTTCTGCCCTCATTCCTTTGGTTTTTCTTCACAAAGCTGTGCACCCTAGTGCCTGCTGTCAGGCAGGGGGGAAGGGCAAGGTGCTTGTTCCTGTGCACTGCTCCTACAGTGGCAGGCCTCTTATTCGTTGCATATGGAAGGACATCACCTGGCTGCCCCAGGCAGCACCTGTATCCTAACGAATGTTGAGCATCACTGTAATTCCCATGTCCTGCTATTCTGCCAGTCCAGAAACCAGCTTTTCCATTCAGTTTCCCTTCTCCATTTACTACTCTTACAAAAGAATTGGAAGGAAACTTCAGTTGAAAAAAACAGTCGTTATACATGGAACTGCACTGGAATTGGAATTAACTAATTAAGTATAAGGCCTTAAGAAAACTGCATTTCTGATAGCTCTCACAGGTGTATTAGAGACTGAGGTACAAAAAGAGTACAAAGGTCAGGGAAGTGCTAGCACAACAACAGTAATAATGATCCACAAAATTAAGGTAATCATGCCATTATCTATTGTTAATTCACTATGTTTAATACACTAAACTCTACTTGTCTTGATGTGGATCATTACTATTGAGGAGAAACTATAAAAAAAAGTAAGACCCCCCATAAACCATTCTGTGAATAAACCAAAAATGTAAAAACTTGCTTTTAGGGGGACTGAAGTGACCGCGTAGGTGGCTGTCACTTACTGTGCACATCCAGCCTGGCAGTGCAGGACACGATGCCGGCCTCGTTCTTGGCCGACACGGTGTACCAGCCCGCGTCCTCTTTCGTAGCTCCCTGAATAAGCAGGCAGATGTAGCCGTAGTTGTCCTGGTGCATGCTGCACAGAAGAGAAACAAAATGACTACTTCAGTGCACACCATCACAGACTGCTTTCTAATGGCATTATGAACAGACTCAGTCCTACTTGCAGATTAATTATAGCCCATTTTTAATTAGTATGAAACTTGTTCTGAAATTAGCAGAATGGAAAAATGAAACCTAGAGTTGAATATTTAGTAATTTAATATCCCGTACTGAAAAACTAAGCAGCAAAAATGTTTCAGATAACCTCTTTTTCATTATTGAATTATAGAAATGTCATTGAGTAGTAGGGAAGTCGGCCCTTACCCTGACTTTTGAGGGGGATTATAAAACGCTTGACTTGAGGAATGAGGTACTGAAATACTCTTATTTAAAAAGATAGCAATTTATTACAGAATCATTAATACATTTCTTTGCTTGAGATCATGAGTTTGCTCTTAATCATTCTTACAAAGTGTTATGAACTACTGATGACAATTTTGTATTTTTTTTAAATATATAATATTACATAGAGTTAAATAGAGGGAGTGAAAAGGGAGGAATGCTTGTGTGTGATTTAGGAACCAGTCCCAAGGCATCACTAGGTCGGCCTGAGTTGTCCTGTGCGGCTCTTGCCCTTGCAGGGGAGTGAAGGCTCTTGTGCCCCACAGAGGGCCCAGCACCCGGTTGGGACCAGCCTGGGTGCAGCAGAGGCGGCGCCGCAGGCCCAGCTCTTCCTTTGCCTCTTGGCAGGGATCTTGCCCTGGCACCAACACTTAGATGTTCCACTCATGTCAGCTAAGATGACTCTTTATTGTGGAGACCGGCTGGCCTAACTGCGGAGCCAAGTGCTGAGCCCAGGGCCTTGCTGGAAGCAGACAGCTTTACTTAGTCCAGGCTTTTGCCAGGAAATTGCTCTAAGCCTTAGGTCTAAAGGGGAATAGGCTATTTCTCAATTTGGTTAAGGTGCAAAGATACTATTTTAAATCCAAGGCTGGAAAAAAAGAACTAATGTGTTAATTCTGGCTCTGTCACCAGGCTGACAGCAAGTTTGAGTAAATGTCATGAAGTATTGTAACAACTCGTCAATATTTATGAGCTGCTGCTCACACAACGCATTCTTAGGACCTTCTAGGCTTTCATTTATATTACAGGCTAAATGGTCATTGAAGTTACATATAGGGAGATGATTCCGTGTCATTCTAACCTCACTCGGTCAGTGTTGTATGTGAGTGACTCATTCTCTTTCTTCCAAAATATCTGAGGCGCCGGCTCGCCGGAGATGCGGCACTCCAGTCGCACGGGGAATCCCTCTGCCACGCCCGTGTTTTGGAGCTTCTCTATGAACACAGGGGCTTTGTGCACTTCCTTAGCTGTGAAAACAAAGATTGCAGTAATGTTGACACTAGCCTATGAAAATGCCGTCTGTCTTTCAGCAACACTCTAAATATATATATTATATATATATATATTATATATATATTTAAATCCACACCTCCCAGTCATGTCCTTTCTGTGCACTTCAGTTTGCCGTGTGCCCGTGCCGAGGCCACGCGGAAGCTGCGCGCGAAGCCGTTACCTGCGACGATGAGCTCCAGGCTGAAGGTGTTCTCCCCGGCGCGGTTGCTGGCCACGCACGTGTAGATGCCGGCGTCGCGGGTGCTGACGGGCTCGATGATGAGCGAGTGGACGCCGTTCTCGCGCACCAGCATGCGGTGGGCGCTGTCGGGCCGGATGGGCCGCCCGTTGAGCTGCCAGCTCAGGTCGGGTGTCGGCAAGCCGCTCACCTGCAGCGCGCGCAAGGGCGGCAAAGGCTCTCAGAGGGCAGCGCGGGGGCTGCTCGGGGGCAGCGCTGTGGCCGTGTCGGCTAGCGCAGGGGCAGCGCCCGACCGACGGGCTCCTCTGCTTGAATTACAGCCCAGCGCGCAGTGCTTCCTTACTCACCTTTGGGCCAACCCCCGGAATTACGCTATGTTTCATGGGCATGACAGAAAAAAGATCAGTGTTTAGCTAGGCTAGAATCTAAATAATAACACATTGGAAAAAAATAAAAAAAAGGGGGTCTTTTTTTGTCTTTCTGGATTGGTTGCTTTTCATGTGGAATCACAGAATGGTTGAGGTTGGAAGGGACCATCTAGAGATGTTCCTTTCTAGCTGAATCCCTTAATGGAAAACTTGCAGACCGAGGGATGCTGGGGAATTAGTCAAGGATTTCTGAATTCCCTTCCACTTAGGTAGCACTTGTTAATGACAGCGCTGCCCGCACTGGTTTATACTTGGTCTGAGTGAACCAAGCTTGCACTGCTGAAAGTGATGCCACTTGCTGCAAGTACTGCTTGAAAACAAACAGCTGCTCCCAAATAGAGTCACATAAAGTACACAAAAGAAATCTTGAGTCTTAATTTGCTTAGGCAAAGTCATAAATCAGGATTAAACTCTGAAACTCTAAGGGAAGATTTAACTTGAATGGCTAAAAGCACTGGAAGTTGAGAAGCCCACTGTATTTACAGTGTTTACCTCTTTCCACACCACAGCTGAATGCTAAAAAATCATTTTTTTGTGAGCTGCTGAACTTGCCAGAAGCACCTTCACAGGCGGAGAAGAAAGCTTTTTATTGCCAACTTGCTGATAAGCAGTGAGATTAATTAACCTATGACAGTCACAGTACCTACCAATAGCTTAAATAGCTGGGGAAAAAAACCCAAATGGACCAGCTCTTAGATCTAACTTGGTTTTTGACTCGGCTAACAGGCCGCGGTTTCCCTCGCGTGCCACTTGCCTTGCAGTCCATTCGGCAGAGTTTGCCTTCTTGCACGGTCAGGTCTCCAGGAGCCTGCAGGAAATGAGGCCGGAAGAATCGTTCCTGAATTGGTTCATTCTCATCACCACTGTCCCTTGAGCGAGATCGTGGTCTTGAAATAACATGAAATAAAGGTAAATGGGTTTTGCTAGGCTAAATCACAAGAACTAAAAGCCCTTACCAGATTGTTTTAAATAGCACTTCTTAATAGTATTAGCACTGTGCATAATAATATTAGCACTCTGCATTTACACACAAATTCTGGTGGCACTGAGCTCAGACTGAGATAAATGACACTTTGTACTTATTACTTTAAATGAATTGCCACAGCTTGTGGCAAAATATAACCTAGAAAGCAATTCTACTACAGAATAATTACACTTACAATAATAATTTTTATACATTACAGTATTTTTTGCCTTAGAATTAGTTAAAATTAAATTATCAAAATCCAAATTAAAGCCAGTTAGGTCTTTAGTGTGTATTGCCACTTCCCATTTCTCATGTTCTGTGTATTTAAGCCTTTCACTGCTGCTGATTACACCAGAAAGTAAATGTACTGCCTATAATTATATTTACGTTACCAGAAAAAAAAAAAAAAATAGAGCGGCTAGAAGACAGCACATCTTGCTTAAGACAAGACTTTCCATATAGACTTATTTTGCATTTTCTCTAGTTTTACATTGCTGAAGACCATGTAGAACTTCTGTGAATTAATTTGTAACTGCTTGGGATATTTACTCCTTACTTAGCATGTGTTTTTGATGGAGTTATTGCTGACCATTTTCAAAGACACTGAAATGGGCTGTCACTAAGAATTTCATCTGTGAGCAATAGAAAGAAAAGCTTTCATCTGTAAACTATTCGTAATAAAAGTAATGTAAACGTAGAAGTTTCTTTAAAAAGCGGTCCCCGAAAACAGTGTAAATGAACAGTTCAATTAAAACATCAAATATACAGTTTTGTATTTTGATGCTACCAGAAGCATCCAAAATACTTTTCCAGCATCAACGACTTTTGCCTTTTATCTGTTGAACCCTCATCTAAGCTATTCCCTTTGTTAATTAGATTTTGTTTCCAATAGAATTCATTCTGTTGGTGTGAAGTGAAACGAGGCTGTCATTAAAACAGAGTTTTAGCTCATTCTTGTCCCTGCCCAGTCAGCTCCAGCAGCACCCTGTTGCTGCGGGGCAGCGGCTGCTCCGCTCCCCGGGAGGTGCCTTCGCACCGGGCTGCCCCTGCCGCAGGTTCTGTGGCTCAGGAAGCTGCTGTTGCAGCCAATCCGCTCCAGCCCCGTGGCGCTTGGAGCAGCGGGCAGGGAGGCTGCAGGATAACCACCCGCTACGGCCCAGCCCGTGCCATGGAGCGTCACCCTGGCGCTTCTTGGGCTTGGGTTTCTGGCACTCTAGCTGTTTGAGTTTTAACAGCTCTTCACTTGCACTGCACTTAAGTATAACCTGTCATAAGGAGACAAACCCAGTCCAAACTTGCTGCTTGCTTTAGGAACGGGTTCTGAAACGAAGAGTGCGCTAACTGCTCCCGCAGCTTCCTGGGTGCCTAAATCCTGCTCCTCAGGAGCTGCCACGGGGTGAAGTGGCTGCCGCTGGGCACAGCCAGCGGTGCCGGGGTGGCAGTGCCACGTGAACACCACCGGAGTGCGAAACCATCCCTAAGTCACTATTGCACTGCAGCTGCATAAAAAGAGCTTTGGTCAAAATTGGGATGTTGGGTTGGAAATCTACACCAAATTAAATGGGAAAAAAAAAAAAAATAAAAGGCTATGAATTTATGACCAAATTGTTTTGGAGCTGTTTTCACTCATGTTAATCACTTCAAATAATTCTATTTAGCTACATTTTCAAATTACACATTCAGGAGGAAAAGTAAAAATCAAAACAGTATTCAGCCTAGGGCTGGAAACGAATAATGCATTTTTCTTCATAAATTTTCCTCTAAAATCACACTCTACTTTTAAGCCTTTACCTTGAGAAGTGAACCTAGAGTTGTTTTTATTCTAAAACATGTTGTGGTTTTAAAGGAGGAACTACAGATGTTTAGGAATGACGACTGTCACCAATCTGGCATGCCCGTGGACTGCCTGGGTGGCGGGTCACTAGCCGCTGTGGCCGCCAGGCTGCGAAGGCAGCGGGAGCAGCCGGGGCAGGCGCCAGCCGAGCTCGCAGCAGCGCGGAGGCGCCCGCCTTGCTGCACACCCAGAGCGAAAAGCCCCAGGAGGGGCAGCGAGCAAGAGGCTGGGGAGGCGTCACCAACGTTTTAGTGCCACAATCACTGACTGGGATAAGGGAGATGATGTTCAAATTAACCCTCTCATTTAGAGCAGGGCAGGAAGCGCGCTGCTGCTTTTCACTCTTAGCTCTCACACTTGTTCGAGCTAATCAGGGGCTCTGCTGCGCGGGCGCCCCGGCAGCAGCTCCCCCGTCCTTCCCCGCTGCAGCACCACGCAGGGCACGTGCAAAATGCAGGAAACCGCAGCAGGAACAGCCAGACAAGCACAACCGTGGAGAAAAACGTGTTAAAATAACTGTAAAGTAGTGACGATAAAAACAGTAAGGTCTTCTGCCAAAAGACATATAAAGTTCTTCAGGAAAATGTCTCACAACAGTGTAGTAAATTATAATGCTAATAAAGCTAATAACTGTACTTGTGAGCAAGTCTGTGTTGCCTCCAGGTAAACAAAGACACCACCTTAACTGCCACCACTACCACTTACCAAAAGTATGGGAAACATGTTTATGAGAAGCATCCCCCTGTACTGGGGGGGGCACATGGCTCTGGCACCAGTGGGCCTCTGCCTTCGGAATATTAGAGCATTCCATGCTCACATTTCACCCACGGCTGGCTGGTGGGCATGGTGAGAAGCGGTGCCAGACACGGTCAGACACAAACAGCACCGCGCTGAAGACCAGCAGAAACAGACCCGAGGAAAGCAAACATAATTAGCATGAGACCTTCAAATCTGGCAGTCGTGCTGGAAGTGAGCATTCCCTTTGCTCTAATTTTAATTAAACTGCTAAATGGAAATTCCTTATTTATAATGCACAACCCTACTGGGTACCCATCCAAAACTAGCATAGGGGCCTCAGGGCTTGCAGTGAGTCAAAAATACAATACCAGACACAGGCAGCCTCAGGTTTCAGCTGCATTTGGAGAGGTTTAAAAAACAAACCTGCCCCATTGTCATCCGAGGGCTCTGGCTGCTGCCGACGGAAGCAGATGCCTGTCCTTTCTTCAGGAAGGTGCAGGGTGGCAGCTGCCCGGGGCTCCTGCTCGCGTGGTTGCACCTCCTACCCCTTGCACAACCAACGCGGCGCTGCCGGCCTCTTCACAGCAGCTCCTCCTTGCGTGGACGTGGCAGGGCCTGTCGCGGCAGCCCTGCCCTGGGCTTGCCCCTTTACTTGCAGGGACCTTCCCAGCTGCCAGAGCAGGGGAAGCCAGCCTGGCTTCCCTGTGGCACGCACTGTCAGCACCGGTGCCCGCGCCCTGGTGCAATCCTGTCCACGCGGTGGGTCAGCGCCACCGCGGCTGCAGCCGTGCGGCAGGGCAGGTGCCTCCCCACGCAGAGACCTGCTGCAGCCCGGGCACCGCCTCACGGGCAGTTCTGCCTGCGTGACCTGGCTGCGGGTTTTGTGCACGCTAATGGTGTCTCGCTGTGTTAAACAGCCCCATAAAGCCCTTTTGTAACGAAAAAAAGCTTTCTGAAGCACAGATTCCCTTATATGGTCCAAAGACTTAAACCAAAGATCCAGATGTGAATTAATCACAAGCTCCACAAAAGATAAGTTTAATACTTTATTTCTGACTCCTAATTCCTTAAGAGAACCTGAACTGAAATCACCAAATTACTAAAATATTTCAAATGTAAATCTAAGCTTTGTGGTAAAGGGTTATTTCTGTTCTTTCTTTAAATGGATACTTAACTAAAAGCTGCAGGAAGCTGAGACTTCCACTACAATGCCTATTGCCATTAGGGGAGATTTTTTTTTTTTTTAAACAGTAAGTGACAAGGTCTTGCCCAGCAGCTTGTAATGTAAATGGAGACATGGAGTAATTATTAGGGAACGTCTCAAGGCTGAGTGATTAGAGAAGATGCACAAAGTACTTAAAGGTCACGTAAATTCGGCGGCTGCTTATGACTCTAGGTATGCAGGAATTTTTAGGCAGCAGAGGTGAAATTTCTTCCTGTATGCCATTCCACTTACCTTCTTTCTTTACATTCATTAGCAATCACATCATTTTACAAAAGCATATTTTAAACAAACACATGCAGAAAAGGCATAAAGTACCTTCTAATATGAGGCTGGCCAGGAGGTGTCCGGGGACTGCGGCCTCTTTGATTCACAGCCTGAACCATGAGGCGTCCAGTGCAGCTCGCTCTGCCCTGTTGGGAGGATGGAGAGGAGGAACGTGAGGAAGCCCAAGCAAGTTCTCGTGCTAAAATGCCAGCCTGATGCCTTCCTTCTGCCCACCTGCTGCAACCAACTAACCTTGCCTTGCACGGTCAGTTCCAGCATTTGTCAAGACAGCTTCTGAAACCTACCAGGTTCTGATAAACCTACCAGCAGTTGTGACTGTAACAGCCCTCAACAGGGCTGAAATATTCCAAGGCTTTTATTATTTATGTATTTATTTATTTATTTGTTTTTCACTGTCAAAGATTTTTCTTTCCAAAAGACCGTCAGGAGCACCAGCTATAGAGTTGGTAATACTGACTCAATATTGGCTAAGTTATCGGTGTGGGAGTATTGGGGAGGCTTCTGTGTTTGGCAAAGGGAAAAAAAAAAAAAAAAAGAAAAAACCCAAGGCAGGAGAGCAAAGAGCCCGGGCCACCCTGGGGAATGGCACCAGATGAAGCTGCAGGCTCCTAGCAGAGACTCGACAGCCAAAGCAGAGGGGTCCCCCTGCCTGTCGCAGCTCAGATGCCCAGGACACAGGAATCAAAACAGCTGCCCGAGGGCTCAGGGGTTCCCTCTGCAGACAGACCCTTGTTGGGGCAGGAATCCCCCCGGGTGCATCACTGGGTATCGGACACTCCAGCCTGTGCGGGTGATTCTCAGGGAATGACGAAGCTTTAGTAAAATGCATCAACTCCTATGGCTAGTTCTGGACTCAGTTCTGCTTGGTGTCCCAAACAAGCAGTATTCCAGGTGTTCATAGCCAGGCTGGCCGCTGCAGCCACAACAGGGAGCTCCCGAGGGCAGCCCGGAGCTGCTGGCAGGCCCAGCCCGCAGCAGCGCACTGCAGGAGCAACTGGCTAAACATAAAGGCACCTGGAGGGCAGACGGGCACTGCGGAGCTCTGACCAGGAGAATCCGCAGGAAAACCTGCCCAAAGCCTCAGAAGCCAGTGGAGATCAGCACGATTAAGCTTAATGCCTAATTCAGCGTTGCATTAGCAATTCTATAGGCTAATATAGAAACTATATTATATATTTAAACGAACATCTCTGCTAGCTCCAACAATAAAGGCTCTATGTATAATGCATTACAAGCGTATATATCTTTGTATAACAACGTAATAATCTCAATCCCTTTTTAAAGGTCCCGCTTGCTCAGACCTTGATGCACAGCTTAACGAGCGCAATTTCTGTGGCCCCCGACCGCTGGCGGTGCCTGGCACGAGCCCAGCGACCCCGCTGGCCCCAGTGCCCGCTGAGCCCTGCTCGCAGGCGCCGCAGCCGCTCGCGCAGGTCGCGCCCGGCCACCCCGCTGCTCGAGGCAGCACCGACGGGGACAGGGAGGAGCGCGGGGTGCGGAGAGGCCGAGGGCTCGGCCAGGGGAGGGAGCGACAAGGGGTTCATGAGAACATGGCCGAGACCGCCAGGAACAACAGAGCGAGGACTAAGGGTGCATCTTGCAAAAGAAGATGAAAATGAAGCAGAAGATGACAAAAATGCAGCCTCAAACGCACAGTTACAGACAGCTACTGGAGGGAGCTCAGCCCGGGGATGTAACCCCTCACCAGAGGGCTGAGACGGGCAGGGCTTTGTGCCGCTTTCTCTGGGCCCCATTTGCTCTGAACTAGGGCACATCTCACTGCTGCCAGAACCCAAGTGCCGGGCCCGTTACCGCAGCTGTCCCCAAGCTCTGCTAGAAAGGGGCCTTTTGCTTTGGGAGCCCCAGGGCACTAAGTGCAGCTCTGCAGAGGTGTGAACAGGCAGAGCTTGCAGGACCTGCATCCTTCACTCCAGAGAACTAAACCTGCTTCTACCAACCAAGAACAGGCCTTCCCGTGCCGAGCTTTGGTGGTCCTAATGGCCCTGACCAAACGCAGCCACAGCCCAGCAATTTTTTTTTGCTAGAAATCTGATAGGAGCTCCCTTATACTGATGCAGTTTGCTTTTCCTAAGGAAAGGTTGCCAAATTTGCCTAACTTCATGATAGCTTGAGATGTAGACAAGTTTCCATTAGAATTTAGGAAACTGAGCCAAAATTATTTCCACTCAGGATGACTTAAAAGAATTGGAATCCCAATCTTTTAGTGCAAAAGGCGAGCACGTTAACTCCTAGCTGCTCTAACTCCACTGTAATGTTGGACACACAGGGAAAGCAAGTTAATACTAGGAGATATAACTATATTTACTTGGAAATTACACTGTGAAGACAGGCTCGAATGGGCTTGGTGAAATGGATGTTTTGTTTAGTGGACGCTGCTTCTGGTCCCTCTCCAAGCACAGACACAGCATTTTATCATTTCACAAAACTGCCTTTTTCAGCCTCAAACTAGGAACAATATAGAAACCTGTCACTTTAGTATCCTTAACTACCCACCCAGAAGCCAGTGTTGGCAACAGGCACAGCTGTTAACTGCAGTGTGTGTGTACAGAAATTACCCGGGCAGGTTTCAAAGGCAGTTTATCCATCACGTACCCTAAGACTTTTGTATCAAGCACTAACAGTGCACAGGGGAACTGCACACAGGCTAACACAGCACTAATGGGGAGATGAGCAGCATCTGTTTCCCACCATGCGCAGGTATACAAGTATTTATCAGCTCTGCATTTGTTGGGACTTTGTGCAGTATTAACGGTTGCAAACACGATGGCACAATGCTCTTTTACGTGTAGAAGGCCCCGGACTGCTGTTTCTGTGCAGTACGCCTGGTGTACGTGGAGCCCCCTGCAAAGCACCGGGCGGCAGGAGCTCCCCGAGGCGCTGCAGCCGGGGCCGGGCCGGGCGCCAGTGCTGAAGGGAAGCGTCACCCGAGTCACCCAGCAACGTGCACAACACAGCACAACACTCCCCTCCAGGTTCAGCGCGGCCGCGCGGAGAGAGCTCGTTTCGTTACAGGGTAATCCTGCTCGCAGTCCTGCTCTTGGCAAGCGCTCGGGTGCTACACAAGAGAATAATTCACTGCATCCCTAAGCCGCGCTGCTGCCTCGCTTCCTCATGTGCAAATCACTCCGCTCGGCCTGCTGTGCCGCGGCAGAGGTGGGTTGGGAAAGTCACCATCGTGTGGGCCCTGGTTGTGTGGGATGGGAGCCCGTGGAGAAGGGAGGGCAGGGCCGCACGCTGCTCGGAAGCGGCGCCCACGGCTCCGGGATGGGCACAGCGGAGCTGCCTCTCGGCTGCCACAGGACCAGCCCCTCCGCGCCTCGTGCGGCTGCTCCGGGGCCCCCGTCAGCGCCGGGAGCAGCGGAGACGCTAGCTCAGCGGGGCTGCTTCCGCTCCGCACCCTCGTCGCTTCCAGCACGCACACAGCACCCAGGCTACCCAGGCATACCCAGGCCTACTGCGCTGCGATGATATCAGCGGAAACAAAAGGAGAAGCAGTGACTAAAAATACCCCTCCCCTCTGAAACACCAAACCTTAGGAAGAAAAAATGGTGTTGACTCGCTAATCTCTTGGAGATAGAGTGGTCCCACCCTACTAAGGCAAGATGAAAACAAATCTCTCATTTATTTAGTTTATGGTGACTTCATCACTTAATTAAATCATGCAAACGTAAGATGAGATCGTTTTCTAAAGATTTATGTTCAGAAGCATGTTTGCTCTGGAGCCAAACCTTCACTTACCTGCGGGTTGGCTGCCATAATCGTGTAGTTCCCATCATCGTCCAGGGTGGAGGCTGCCGTGTGCAGCGAGCAAGTTCCGTCAGGTCCTCTCTGAATTTGGTAGTGATCGCTCCGTTTCGAAATTTGCTTCCCGTCTTTAAACCAATAAATCTGCACCGAAAAACAAAGCGCAGCTGGTAAGAGAAGGGGAGTTATGGCCATCATTTCCCAGTTAACACCACTAGCAAACCTCACTGCTCTAAGCCTAACTGATCTAAACATTTAGAACTCTGCTCCATGGGCTGGTTTCAGTAAAGACACATTAGAGGACAGCAACCTTCCCAAGGGAAAGGCTGCAGGATGAACGTTTATGTAAGACACAGGTGTAAGGGTTGTACCCATCCCAGAGACAGAACAGTCCCCGAACATTTCAAGACTTCTAAATAAACACAATTACAATGAGGAAATCCTTATCAGATAAAACTACAATTTTAGTAAAATTCTGGTTTACTTAACACCTGAAAAGGCTGGGCACAGCACTGAAGAATGCAATTGCTGCCTCTTCAGAGAACAGCAGCATAAAACAAGATGATTATGGGAATAATCAGCCCGAAGATTAACAGGAGAGAAGCCGGGGTGTCCCTGCAGAAGCGCCCGTTCGCTGCAGCCCCATTGCAAGGCCCGGAGCTGCCCGGAGCTGCCCAGGGGGCCGTGGCGGGAGCCGGGCGCGCGGGACACACGGGCGCCAGCAGCAGCACCATCCATGGGCCGGGCGGCTTCGCGGGGCAGGAAACGCTCCCGTGCAACTCGGCATCACACACAGGGATGCTCTTCAGTGACCGCAGGCCAGCAACACTGCACTTCCAAGTTAAATTAGCTATCCAACGGAGGCCTTTTCCATTACTTTTGATGCATAATTTTATTCTCTGGCTGACCCAAGAACTACTTTTGATGAGCCAAAAAATGATGTATGCAGAATAATATCTGACAGCAATTTCTAAATTACACAAAAAGCATGTATGCGTTTTTCCTACTTGAGGGGAAAAAAAAGCTCCAACTATTTTGAATAAGGTTTTGTAGGATTTTTTTTCCCCCTTGTATTTTAAAAATAAATATAAAATTCCAATTTGAATCCTGCTGAAAACCAAGGGCATATGCATCAAAACATACATAAGAATGTACATGGATGGAAAGCAAGTAGAGATATCAACTCCAAATGGGGTTTGGGATGGATTAACCCAGAGTTTTAAGAGGCTGCTCTGTGTCCAGGCTGACCCCAGGGTTCCCCAGAGGCCTCTCTTCTGCTCAGGTAGTTCCTGCTGCGGCGCGAGCAGGAGCAGGCAGACCAGAGCGCTTCCAACTCCCGCTGTGCCAGCAGGAAGGCAGCACCAGTGCAATGGGAAAGGACGGAGCAGCGGGAAGGCAGCACCAGCGCAATGTGGGGGACGGAGCCCTCCCGCCTGCGGAGGGAGCAGTGGGTGGCCGGGTCGCAGCATTCCTGGGACCCTTAGCAGGGGAAAGCAAATAAATTCCCCTTAGCGTAATTCCTGATGTGGGTATCTTTTAGCGAGAAAAAGGTGCTTGTTGTCCAGTAAAAATTAAGTGACAAAACAAAGAATAATTCCTGAAGGTTCATTCAGTCGGGACGAAAATTAAGGAAATACTTCCAAATTTCACTAAAACACAATAGACTGGAGGGTGGTGTGTATTGGAGGAAATGAGTGGAAATTTCCCTTGAAACTTAGTTGCCAGGTATGGCTTTCATATCAAGGAGCATGATGTGCAACGTGGAATGATTTCATTTCCTCAATAGCTGGTTCCACTTGCTCCCCATTGTGCCTGTCAGCAGCCCGCGGCGCTGGTGAAAGCTTCGGGAGGGCCTCGCCGGGCGCCTGCCGGAGCCGCCTGGGATGCTCCCGCGCCCGCGCTCCCGAATGAGTCCCGACTCGCAGGCTGCCCGCGTTTCTCAACGCTGCCCGGAATCCGCTGCAGGAAGGAGGCGTTACTGAAGAACAAGGCGCCTATCTGAAGCATCAGGAGACATGCCAGCGATTATTCAGTGGAAATAGATGCAAGTATTAACCAAACCACATAGCCAAATGTCATGCACAGGTTGTACAATACTCATTTTCACCAAGTTTTAAAGCACTGGCATCAGTGTTTTTTACTTATGCGTAGCAAATACTTCATACTGTCTTTATCTGAAATGGAGTTAATAAGTAAAACACTAGCACTACTGGATACACTGGCCCTCGTTGTAAAGTATTTTCTTTCTAGGATACCTTTTAATAAATGTACCATTAAAGTATGTAAGCACTGAACAGAGCATCTGGATTGCCTTTATTTGTACCAGATTTTCAGAAACCAATGTGTAATGACTAGAAATACAATGGGATACACAGTACAAAAGGGCTTTTGATCTTGGGCAGCACAGTCATTTTTAATCACTATGAATTATATTCAGCCATGTCAAGAGAGAGCAGTACAAGGTCTGTGCTACATTCAAGTCTCATTTAATCTTTTTTATAGCAATATTCTAATTCCAAAGAGAAATATCCCTTAAAAAGAAATAATCCATAATCCCTTTCATACCACCAAAAGTTCTCATTTTAATGAGAAAATAGTTTTACATATGCTGAAGGCTACAACAAACGTAGATTCAGATTTAAAGAGTCATATTTATGAAGACAGAATTTGCACATCGGTATTCAATTTACATGGCATGTTCAGGGGAAAAAATAATCAAGCCAATAACCCTGCTTAGAAAAATCCCTTGTAATGAATGCCAGATTTCAGAAACACTGCAGTCCTTCCCAGAGCCACTCTTTGCCAGAGCTGACGGAACACTTAGAAGGGAGGAGCTTTAGGTTAGTAAATTATTTCCAGCTTTTCATTTGCCAAAGTAAAGAATTTACTCAGCAGCAACACTTGCAGCTTCGACAAATGGCAGCAGAAAGGCCGCCTTCCACCACGGGGTATTTCCAAATTGCCATATTGGCGCTCCCCAAGGAAGGCCCTGCAGCCTCTGGCGCCTGCGCAGTGCAGCTCACAAGTAGCTTATCCCAGGGGACCAAAAATTGGTTCCCTCCCAAGTAATTTAAGAAATCTCAGAAAGCATCTGCAAGTGAATGGAATAAAGGGTCACAGTCCAGGTGCAAGAGCAGCTCCCTTCCTAGAGCGCACGCTGACACGGACGGGACACGTTCGCCCCAGACACGTCGCCCTTCCGGCACAAGGGCTCCGGGAAGCACTCCCGATGCTCCTTCCCAGCTGTGCATTCCCTAATGCCAACGCGAGGAGGGTGAGGGAGGCAAGAAGTGACATCCTCTTTCATCTGCCTTGAATCAGATTAAGCTGACTGTGAAACTCCTCCTTAATTGAAAGCTGTGAAAACCAGGGAATGGCTGTAGTTGGCTGAGGCTGACTCACAACAGGTTGCTCAGCATCTTACTCACAAGCCCTGGGCAAACCCAACTCCTCTGCATCACGCGGCACCTCCAGCACCAATGAACTGATTTGCCTTCCACCCTAGCTCTTGTAACATCAAACCCAGAACTTCACATCGTGGAGTGGCCTTGGAGCACACAAGCTGGATTCCTTTCAGACGAAGCCAAGCCAGAATATGTGCTCTGAGAACACATCTCATGTGCTGCATCTGCTTCAGGCTATGGGACCAGATTAGACTGAGCACAAAGTGAGAACCTCCTGAAGCCATCTGTGCACAGAGGGATATTTCACTGTACTGATGTGCTCCTCTCGGTCTGCAACACTTGCCAACATAGACATTGCCATAGCTGCCTGTTATTCTTCCTTTGCTACCTGAAAAAGCCCATTTTTTTCCTTTTTACAGTTTGTGTAAATACCATTTATAGCCATGACTGGATATGTCAAATCATTTGCTTTTATCTCTGTTCAAAAGCCTAAATACCTAGGCAAAAGCCCATATACCTAGGTAAGAGTTTTGCATACAGCTGTGGCCCTTGCTGCTGTGGTGATGGGCATCCTACCTGAGAGGTCTCTGTAAGAGCTGCAACAACCTCCCTGGCAGCTGCTGCTATTTGTGAGCTGCAGTACCAGTCAGTTGATTGCTGGGCGATTTTTGAAATGCTTAAGCATGACCTAACAAGGAGAGATATTATTCCAGACTACCACTATCACAGCAACTGGTACTTCTACATTTGTAGAAATGAAGTCCAGAAGTTCATCATCATGAACACCACCACTGTGTCCCTCTTGCTATCAGGATATATGGGAGCTTGCTGTTTTTTAATTTGCCTTCAGCTGTCAACAAGATTTAGCCTTCTTGGAGTGTGTAGCTATAAACTGTGTAATGCTGTAGAAAGCAGAGTCCCCCAGTGGCTTCCGAACCAGACGCAACGTATTTTTGCATTGCTGTGCCTGAGCTAATCACCCATGGTAACCTGGCAAGGCTGCTTTTGGGAACACTGTGCCAGCTTCCACGGGGATTTAGAGAATTATACTGCATTCCGTGGTATGTATCTACCCTGAATGTAACTCTAAAAATGACAAAAATAGCACTTTTAGGGAAAGTAACTGAAATAAAGTCTCAGGAAGGAGTATGCTAGACATGGAAGTCAGATTTTGGTTGACATCAACCACATAATTCCTATGATCTCAGAAGAGAACATCTGCTATTTCTGTAGTATACAGTCCACTGTCCAGTGGCTTATTGTAAGATAAGCACAAGATGGCAGTCTTTAGAGTGCTTCTAGAAATGTTCACCCTCTTTCCTTACCTTTGGCTTTGGATTTCCTGCCACTTTGCATGTAAATGTGACTGGCATTCCCTCAAAGATTTTGTAATGCTTCAGCTTGATCTCAAAATATGGTGACACGTTGTTATCAAAAGGATCATCTCCATATTGCACTTCATCATCCGATTCCTCCACAGGAGATCTCTCCAGCCTGTATTCAATTTCACTGATCAGTCTTTGCTCAAAGCTGGAGACCTTATACTCCTGTCAAACAAGAAAGGTATGTATTAGTAGTCCAGCTTCAACACATTGCTTAGCAAGATGCATTTTTAATAATTATTTTTTTTATTCTACTGATCTTTGATAATCCATTAAGGTTTTACATATAGAAGGAAACTGTATCTTGTTGAAGAAAAACACTATAATCCATGCCTTCAAATATCTTCCCTATGAAACAATGAAGACATCTGGTATGAGGCAAAAATTGTATTTCATGTTGTCTTAAGGTCTAATTTATAAGGGGAAAGAAAGTCACTAGTTGCTTTCTTCCCATTTTTAAAAAAAGCCTGTAAGAATAAAAGTATCCTGAAGCAGTTCATAAAGAGGAAAGACATACACTAATATTTCCTTGAGGGTACACACAGATTTAGGGCAGGTTTTACTTCCAGATGTCCAACAGACCATCTGGTTCACATCTGCAATTTCCACATAACTGTACTAGAGGCTGCACCCGAAGGCTACAACGATCTTATTTACAGTTGCTTGCAACAACGAGAAAATGGCACCACTGGCAAAACCTGATACTTTCCACCCTTCACTTCTGTTACCATATTCCCCTTTGTTTGACCAAAAGTATCAAATTCTTGCTTAGAAAAACATTTCGTCATAAGTACAGTCAAGATTTAGAAAGAAGAGTAGAATGTTTCATCCAGTGTAGAACACTATTACTCGTTTAAATGTGCTTTTTAGATGCTTGAAAATGTTACTGTGACATAAACAGTATTTCTTTCTTGAACTGTTCACTCCATCTACTTACAGTAAGAATGTCCTGCTCTCAGTAACAGCAAGATAATGGCAGAATATAAAAAAAAGTTCAGAAGGAGAGGAAAAAAACTACATTAGCCAGTTCTCTCAGTCAATAGAGATTTAGGTACTCTTTCAAAAATTATCTTCAGTGATTGTCTCTGGCCCTTTTTTATTTAACAAAAGAAAAATCAAATTTCACAGATCTCATCTTCTATCTTTGACTTTGGTCTAGGACATGCAGACTTTCTACTATCTAAGGTAACAACAGACAGTAACTACACATCTAATCATAACCCTCAAAGGAGGAAAATAGGATAAGAGAAAAGTTGACCTTAATAAACTCTAGATACTTTTTATTTCTTCGTTCCCTGAAAGTTTATCACAAAAGCAAATCACAAAGCACACAGATTATTTTATACAAGAGCAGCTGATTTGGATGCAAGACAGTTAGTATCAGTGTGTGTTAGCATTCCTGCAGAAAGACACTAGAGCACATCATCACTACACTCAGGTGCTTAGGCAAATAGAGCCTAGGATGTGGAGAGAGTGCACCTTTAATAACTGAGGCAGTCCTCAGTTATTAAAACCTAGGGGATCTCTAACGAAGACCAGGAACAGGGAAAGAGTAAAGACAACAGGTTAAAAAAAACAGGGAATAAGAAAAACAAGAAAGAAGAAGGTGAAAACATTAACCTTTTGAATATCCACAGGCCTCACTACAGAAGCATCAATAGAGCGAACTTCCTGTAAGGGCAGAAGAAAAGATCAAGAGGCAGAAGGAAGACAAGAAGAATCCATGACAATCTTTTCTACCAGCAGAACATACTGCATGTGGTAACATAAGCAAACAGACACTATGCAGCTCCGAAGAGCGACTCTGGCATCTCAACAGGCTCTAGGGAATGTGTACCTGGCCTTGCAAGCAGGCTTGCTGCTGTGTTTTTTGGTCTGCATCCAAAAAGTGCAGATTACACACAGAAAGGCAAGATGGTTTCAAGATAGTAGATGTATTTTTGCCTTGAGAGACTTAAAGGTCAGGATAGAATAGGATTAACGGAAGAGTTTAAAGTGGAAAGCAGACATTTGAGAATTCTCAACCTTATTCAGTATGGAAAAACTGAGCAATAAGCATGTGATCCTCCAGTTTACTTCACTGATATATAACATATGACTTCTGTAATCAAAACCATCCTATCTTGTGTTATTTACTGTCTTATATAGGCCTGCGAGAAAAAAAAAAAGAAAGGGAATTTTTTATTTTATTTTATTTTCCTGTGAATGTGCAGAGTGAAGCAGCACCTGTAAGGCCGGCTCCTCTTCCGGTTCTTGGATACTGAAGACGGTCGCGGCGCTGTCGGCGCCCAGCAGCCGGCGAGCCATTTTTTCCTCATACGTCAACCTCTGGACAAAGAATTCAAAACAAAAAAAAAAGGAGAAGAAAAAAGAAGAAAGAAAACTTATTGTTTCTCAGTAAGAACTATAAGGCAGTTAAAGAGTAAGTACGGCTTCCATGGCGAAAGCTGAAAATGATTCAGAATTTGCTTCTCTACCACATTTTCTGTACTGTTTACTCTCTGTTTTTAGTTGTAAAAAGCACTTACACAGAAATGTGGCTTTTTGTATTTGTATATACCTCTGCTTTTTCTCCACTACATGAATTGATTAATCTGTTTGTGACATTAAATTGATTTTGACAGAAAGTAAACACATCCTCTAAGCAGGATTACAGTTTCTAAAGAGAAATTAGCAGGAAAAGGTGGTACAAATATTCGTGAATAAAGAATCAATTCCTGCAAATATTCCTCAGGCAAATACACAAACAGGACTGGAAGACTAAGGCATATGTGGCACACAACTTTTGTGCTGCTTTTAAAACATCGCCCAGGATGGTCACCCAGGTCACTCAGGTGACAATCAAACTGCCACAGAGAGAATCCAGAAAATGGCTACTTAGGAATTAGCTAATGCATTCTGCCCCTGCCCCGAACCTTTTTATGAAAATTAGAAACAAACATTAAAACAAACATTTCTTTTTCCCCTTTCAAAGCAGCAGAAATTTAATTTAAAATAACGTTCACAAAAGAGAGCAGCAATATGTTTCTAACTGAAAATCTCTGCTGCAGTTTGTAATGCATTTTTTTTGCATTACCAGTGGCTCTTCTGGTTTAATCAACCCTTGTCCTGACTGCCATTTGTTTCCACCCTCATGCCAGGAACTTGGACATGAATGAGCAATAGAAACCACTTAAATCAGCATAGCCATCAAAAAAGTGCATGTCAAATCAACCCAAATCTTACTCCCAGTCGTTCTGCTTAATTTTTATGTTAGAACTACAGGGCAGAAAACTCTGCCAAAAATGCCATGGAGATATTACCCTACTTGATTATTTTGTCAAAAATAAATAAATAAATAAATAAAATAACACCAGCTTTATGAAAAAAAGTCCTTGAGATTTTAAATCCTATTTCTTTTCTTCCTTTTGCAAACTAAGGACAGTGCTTAAAAGGAAACAGTGGCAGTTTATACTCACAAGGAAAAGTAAGTTAAAAAAAAGGGCCTCGTAAGTATACAATTATTCCATTATTATTTTTCCTTCTACATTCAATAACACATTCCATGCACCTAATTTCTCACAAACCAACACTGCGTAATTCTGTCAGCAAGTGAAAGGCAAACTCACTGCATGGTTAAATAACTCTACTGAATACAGGAAAAAAAAAAAAAAAAAGGAAATTGTAAAATGGGAAATTGTAAAATGTTAGATATATTTA